>JASAND010028141.1:0-81364 GCA_030248195.1 Trissonchulus latispiculum | reverse complement strand
CCATTTCTAGTAAAAGGGAATTTAGAAACTTTTCGCCAAAACAGGCCAAAAAATGCAAAGTTTGGGCCCATCTCCTGAAAAGCTAGGAGCAAAATTGAAAACTCTCAAGCTACTTTATGCACCCCTACTGGTAGTTTTCTAACAAAAGATTTTGACCTCCTAGTTTACCCAGTTCTAGAAAAGTGTGACCAAAATTTGCGAAAAATAGCGAAAGTCCGACTTTTGGGACCTTGGCACAGAGCCAAAATTCAGTTTGTGTGCCAAATGACCAAAAAAGGTAGCATGGGGGGATCCTGTCTTACCAACATATAATAGTAGTATGGTGCCAAAATGCCCACATCGTTCCAACACTTCGCCGTAAAATGCATTTATCTAAATGTAGCGTTATTCACCGAAAAGAAAAAAAAACAAACGCACGGTAACTATCGCCTAGTGCAAAAATTCGAAGTTTCGAATTCGAACCCAAAAGTATGGTGGTACTTGTAGTACTACTCGAGTTGTTTACGATGGTAACCCTTTTACCACTCCCGGACCTCTAATTAGCTGGCACCAGGCCAACACGGTCTCCAGAGGTCGCGCAGACGCCTTTTTACCCATATTGTGTAGGGACGCAGTCGCGCCCCTACATAATAAATTAAGAATTGAGTAAAACCAATTTGTCAAAATCCCGACATTTTTTATAATTAAAGTCTGGAATATATATACACCATAAATAAAATATGTAAGCACAACAAGGCAAGATAATTATCGTTAATTAACAGTATTGATAACAAAAATTAAAGGACAAAGCAAAATTCTGCAAAAATTATCCAGCTGCAACTACACTGTAACCGTCTCAAAGACTACACTATAGCTAACTAGTAAGTAAGCCATTCTCTGTTAAGTCAAAACTTGGCCAAAAAATCAATCCAAATTTATCGTACTAGTCCTCACTTTGGAAAAAGTTAATGTGAGAAAAATTCCTACAAGTATAGAACTCCCTTCTTGGCAATTGGTCCAACATTTTACTGATGCTTCTCTGGGAGAATAAAATTGGGAGAAAAAAGTAGGGAGGAACCCCCTAAACCATTACCCCAAAAGCGGGGGGGAGGAAGCTTAGTGGTCAAAAGTCACCAAAAAATACAGCAAAAATCGCGTCGTTTCGCGTTTCCATACTGCTGAGCTATAAGCTATAAAAATTCTCAAAATCCAGTTTTAACACCAAAACTGTCCATTTAAAAACCAAACTTTTAGGCGAAAAAAGGAAACTTTTTACTAACTTTGACCAAAAAATTCATAGAATTTGGCAGTTTCAGGACTCCTCCAGGAACTTGAGTGAGGAAGAAGTTCAATAAACAAAGGGTAGCATACCCTTCCCCACCAGCCCCAAAAAATTTAAATTTAAAAATTTAAATACATTATTAAAAACATTTTGAAAACTACTGAAAAAGCTAAGGCTTACAGCAGGCCAAGCTCAGTCTCATGCAGACCCAGCTTTGACAGTTGGCGACAAATATCAATCGGGTCTGCCGGCCGGTGGGACCAAAACCCTAGGGTCGGTGGGACGCCCCTCTCGGCCCCGTTAGATCCCTCCCTAGCATTTTTTCCTCTCGCTCTCCAAAGGGACCCCAGCTGAGCTCGGGGTGGAGTCAGGGGATTAAGAGGGGCTACTGTAGGTATTTCTGGGCAACGTCACTTTCTTATTGCTGGCCTGTTTGCAACAATTGCTGTTGCTGTTGTTGTTGTTGTTATGGTTATTGCTTGCAGCACACAGGTGCATCCTGCATGCAGCAAACAGGACGAATCGGAGGCGGGAGGGGCAAAAAACCGTTAGACTGTCCACCAGTAACACAGGAATTAGAGTTAGAGTCCAGCTGCCCTTCGTGACGACAACAAGAAGCACTGGACTTTTGGCAACTGAAATAAACGCACACAAAAAATAGTAAGAGACGTTTTTAGAAACTACAAGAAATAAAAATGCTCCTAGAGAGCAAAGAAAGGAATATGAGTCAACATGGAACATGTAAAATGCTAAATATTGTCGGTTGTAAATTAAGAATAAGACAAGCATGTAAAATGCTAATATGAGTCTGGTGAGGTTGGAAAGTGCAGAAGACAAGTTTGTACACGCACCAATATGAGTGCATGCCAAATAGACTCATATTGGCATTATTAGTAGTCTGAAGGCAAGTGGTTGTGAATTTCGGTTATATATAACTCACGTAATGTCAGCAAGACGAGAAAGGGTAGTTTTAGGGTGGATGACAGGATGCTCCACAGGTTGTCATATTTGTCACGAAAGTTACCATCAGATTTAACTTTGAGTCTCTAAATACATGAGTTATACAAACGCTTAATAAAAATGTTATATGTTATATCCGTCCGTCGGCGCATTGTTGACTAACAGCGGTCTAACAGTTTCTTAAGGAGAAAAGTTGACAATGTTGACCATGGTTGGGATATCCATGTGACATCAATAATGCAGCGTACTTATTCGTCTTTACTCCTGCGTAGAAGACGTTAGAATTCCGCAATGGATGCATGCATTATTGTTTTTTACGGAATGCCAATATGAGTCTATTTGGCATGCACTCATATTGGTGCGTGTACAAACTTGTCTTCTGCACTTTCCAACCTCACCAGACTCATATTAGCATTTTACATGCTTGTCTTATTCTTAATTTACAACCGACAATATTTAGCATTTTACATGTTCCATGTTGACTCATATTCCTTTCTTTGCTCTCTAGGAGCATTTTTATTTCTTGTTTATCCACTTTTTACATGTCGTTGACATAAAAGCGTTGAAGAATCATTAAGCATTATATATGCATTAAATAGCACAGCACAGCACAGCACAGCACTCTACTGCCACTTTGAGCATGCAGTTCTATGACAAAAGTTGCTCGGCTCGCATAGGGCTTTCATTTGGTACCAAATTTGACCACTTTTGAAAAAATTCATTTTTGACCGAAAATCGCCTAAGTCCCCACCCCACCCCACCACAGCACTCTACAGCCACTTTGAGCATGCAGTTCTATGACAAAAGTTGCTCAGCTCGCTTAGCGCTTTCATTTGATACCAAATTTGACCACTTTTGAAAATTTTCGTTTTCGACCGAAAATCGCCTAAGTCCCCACCCCACCCCACCACAGCACTCTACAGCCACATTGAGCATTCAGTTCTATGACAAAAGTTGCTCAGCTCGCTTAGCGCTTTCATTTGGTGCCATAATTGACCACTTTTGAAAATTTTCATTTTCGACCGAAAATCGCCTAAGTCCCCACCCAACCCCACCACAGCACTCTACAGCCACTTTGAGCATGCAGTTCTATGACAAAAGTTGCTCAGCTCGCATAGGGCTTTCATTTGGTACCAAATTTGACAACTTTTGAAAAATTTCATTTTTGACCGAAAATCGCCTAAGTCCCCACCCCACCCCACCACAGCACTCTACAGCCACTTTGAGCATGCAGTTCTATGACAAAAGTTGCTCAGCTCGCATAGGGCTTTCATTTGGTACGAAATTTGACCACTTTTGAAAAATTTCATTTTTGACCGAAAATCGCCTAAGTCCCCACCCCACCCCACCACAGCACTCTACAGCCACTTTGAGCATGCAGTTCTATGACAAAAGTTGCTCAGCTCGCATAGGGCTTTCATTTGGTACCAAATTTGACCACTTTTGAAAAATTTCATTTTTGACCGAAAATCGCCTAAGTCCCCACCCCACCCCACCGCAGCACTCTACAGCCACTTTGAGCATGCAGTTCTATGACAAAAGTTGCTCAGCTCGCTTAGCGCTTTCATTTGATACCAAATTTGACCACTTTTGAAAATTTTCATTTTCGACCACATGACCTCCCACCTACCTGACCCTCCAGATGGCAAAGTGGAACCAGCACAGCAAGATGGGTGGATCCGACGGCAAAAGAGATGCCAGGAATGAGCTGGGCGCACCAGAAAACCCCTATAGACAAAGTTTTGAGAGGCTAAGTATAGTCCTATATGGTGTTCCTGGAAGTCGGTACTGACCGGACCCTCCAGACGGCAAAGTGGAACCAGCCCAGCAAAATAGGTACGTCGGACGGCAAAACGGATACCGGGAATGAGCTGGGCACACCAGAAAACCCCTATAGACAAAGTTTTGAGAGGCCAGGTAGAGCCTACTATGGACCTCCAGGAAGCGGTTTCCGACATGACCCTCCAGACGGCAAAGTGGAACCAGCACAGCAAGTTGGATGAGTCCTACGGCAAAAAGGACACCGGGAATGAGCTGGGCGCACCAGAAAACCCCTATAGACAAAGTTTTGAGAGGCCAAGTAAAGCCTACTATGTACCTCCCGGAAGCGGTTACCGACCTGACCCCTCAGACGGTCAAGTGGAACCAGCCCAGCAAATTGGGTGAATCAGGCAGCAAAACTGATGGCGGGAATGGATTCTCCGTCCCCAAAAACCTTTATATGCACGATTTGAAAATTCTATCTTGAAAAATAAGCGAAAAAACTAAGTTCAAAGTCGGACCCAACATTTACCAACTTTGGCGGGCCACTGTGGCGCTGTGGCGCATCATATCAAAAATTCGACTTCAAACGTCATAATCCGGATATATGTCCTTATCAACCATATATAACTTGTCTGGTTTGTATTTGCACAAAGAGCTGGAAAGAAGCTAATCCCAGGCATACTTTTGGCCATTTCGACGTTCTGAGCCGACTTTGTGGCGCCACTGTGGCGCTGCGGCGCACTGTGGCGCGGCGGCGACCACATATATCGAAAGTCAGTAACCTATATATATTGATGATATACCACAATAGGTGTCTTCCCTTCGCTACATTCTGTGAAAGAGGCTACAAAATGGTGACAGACGAGGGTAAAACGGAGACACCGGGAAAAAAAAAAAACATCGCCGGCATAACTGCCGGCGGGTGCAACTTTTTAACGGTAAGTGCTACGGGGATGAAATTTTCCAATTATACTAAACTCGACACGGACTTTCTTTTGCGCACAAAATTTGCGCAGGATTTGCGCAGGAATCTGCGCAGCCTCTGCGCAGCGCCTCTGAAGGCTGTCATTGGGGCGTTTTGACTCATATTATAGGGGTCGCTACCGCGACCCCTATGATATATACTTGCCGATTTTAGTGTTTTACGGAGTTATGTGTTTATATATCTATGATTTTTTATTATTTTAGACTCGCCGTGGGTGTTCTTTTTTGAAGTGAAATTCTATCCAATTGAACCAAACCAACTGCAGGAAGATATTACCAGGTAGATATATATGAACGAATCTATACGTTTATTTCACTAATTGAACGGTGCTGGTTGGTTGTGAAATGAATCTGAATTTTGTTGAATCTTGTTTGCATAATGCATAGCCATATTGTTTACTTTATTAACGCTACAATTGGCGTATGCGTTTTACCTGCCACACTCTATGGTGAAAGTTTAAAGCTGAAATGGAATATATAATTGACTCTTTGTAAAGGATGAAGGTCTGTATGTATGTATGTATTAGCTTCTTTCATTAGACGGAGGGATGATTCAAATATTATCGTAATAATATACCTGTGGTGAGTACTTACGTACGTCTGTTTTAGGTACTACCTGTGCCTTGCTATCAGAAATGATATTTTATCCGGAAGGTAAGTATATGTTTACGTACGTATATATCTGTTGGCTGTCTACCAGACTATATTTCCGTCCTCTCTTCTCCATCCTTCTTCTTATCAGCTAGGAAAGAGATCAGAGCTTCTTAACTCCATGGTTGACTTGACAACCGCAGGGGTCGCTGACATAGGAATGCGTGGTACACCTTTTTAACCACCACATCCATCAGTAGAGGCTATCTATCAAGATTGTTTTTGAGATGTTTTAATGATGGATTGGGGAGGACGCCACTGGATACGTATATGTATAAGTTTTAGCTAAAAGGTTCTGTCATTTCACTTCAAAAAGACTTATACCTACATGATTGGCCAAGGCTATTACCCTGTGTTTACATTGTTACGTATCTATGCATAGGTTAGAAATTTGGTTAGAATACTATGTTCGCTGAATTTCCTAAATATACGTATTTTCGCCAACGGATTCTATGTTTATTTCAGACTCCCCTGTTCCTTTGTGACCCATTGCCTTTTGGGTTCATATCTGGTTCAGGCCCAGTTCGGTGACTATGATCCGGTGGAACACGGCGGTCCGGAGGAATATCTGGCCGACTTTCGTGTGGCTCCTAACCAGAGCCGTGAGATGATGGAAAAAGTGTCCGAGCTTCATAAATCTCATAAGTGCGTGCGGGAATTTCCGGTGGTTGTTGGTGTTGTTGTTGTGTACAATATACTGGGTTTTCTTTAGTGGGAGTGGGGGCGGGTAGGGGACGCCCCCCCCACTCGACCACTTATCCCACTCCCACTCGTTTTCCCACTTTTTTGGGATTCCCCCTACTCACTATAAGGTGTCCAGAAAATGCCAAATTTTAAGGATTTTTGGTCAAAATTTTCAAAATTTTTCCGGCTTTTTCTTCTCTTTTGGTCAAAAATCGTCTATTCTGGTATTAAAACTTGATTTTTGAGCACTTTCGAGCTGAGTTGTAGCCGTATACGTAGAAAACACGACATTTTTTACGGTATTTTTGGCATTTTTACCCCATTTTACTCGCCCCCCACTTTTTTCCTAGAGAAAACCCACAATATAGTGTTGTTGTTTGTGATTTTAAACTTGCGCGTTACAAATAATTAAATATAATTGACAGGGCAGGTCCGGATGTATTTTAGGAAGTTTGTTCTGGAGGGGTGGTCCCGGAGACGTACGTATATGGTGTTTCGAGGGATTTTTGCAAAAATATCCAATCAGATCCAATCCAATCCAAAATCAGAGTTTTGGCATATTTTGCATGGAGCAATGCAAAGCATTCGCTCTAATGCTTGGATTCGGGCTAAAAATGTTTGAGCAGAAGCATTTTTAGAAAAAAAATATCAGGTGAAGCCGAAGAGTTCTTTGAAAATTGGTCTGTTTTGCAATAATTTAGGCACCAAAAAACTCGAGAATGGGGATACAAAAATTTCGGGAGTGGGCGGTTTCGGTGGCGGCAATTCGGTTTCGCCGCTCCTTCATCCTCAAAAATATCCTGCATTGTATTGAACTTATAAGACTATTATCCTACAAACATTCTGATTGTGATTGTTTATTGGTAAGTCTTGTAAGCCCATGGAATGGTTTTGTTATTTTTAGAGGACAGACTCCCGCAGAAGCGGAGATGCATTATTTGGAGAATGCGAAAAAGCTGGCTCTGTATGGAGTTGACCTGCATCAGGCTAAGGTATGACTCAACCCTTTCGTTTACTATCTGTGTACATATTAGGTAATACCCGGAGCATATCTCTGTTAGTTTATGATATTAGTTTCGTACTGTCATTGCGATAAGTGACCTACGACAGCTATGTCTCTGCACCAACCCCGAGACTGTTCTTCGTTTATTGGGTAGCAGGGCCCTTCTTGGAGTCCACCGAGTATAGGATTTCCAATCCTGATGGACCACCGAAGACGACGACGACGACGACGACATACGACAGATTCTATGCGACATACGACCACAAGGAACATACTACTGTGAACCAGTCTTTACTTTAGAATGTTTGGCTTATAACGCTACACTTATCTTATTATAGGGGAGTGCGAGAGCGCTCCTCTATAATATGGGTGTAAAAGGCTCAGTGCGGCCCTTGGAGACCCGTTCGAGCTCCGTGCCAGCTAAATACTCAACGAAACTGGACAATTTTGGTATCGTTGGAATCTACACGACGAGTACTACAAGTTGCAAAAAGTTTTGGTCAAAATTTCCAACGTTGAAAATTTTCGCTTCCGGGCAAGTTAGATCTGTTTGTTTTTTCCGTGTTAGTCACGCTTGGAAAAATGCAATTTTCTGTCGGAGTGTTAGAACGATCTGTGCATTTTCAGCAGGTGAAGTTTGGTTTTTCTGAACGTATATACCCCGAAAGTGAACCTTTTTGATATTTTTTCGCTGCCCGGCCCAGCCAGCCTACGACGACGTACGGCCGGCCAAAAGTGGACTTGGCGCTAAAATGGCCAATTTTTGTCAAAGCTACAAGACTCAGGTAAGACGCTAGAGAGACGTGGTTTGTTGCATAAGGATCTGCGGAAGGGTTTATTAGTCCTAACGAGGGCGATTTTTGATATCTGGCCAGAATCGTTCTGGCGGCCGACCAAGTAGCCATGTAGCTATGTTAGTTGGTGCACTCTCTAGCTTCCACCTTACTGTATGTGCTGCCCCAAACACAGCACCGTCGATAACAAGTTATTCTTTCGTCACTCACTGGTATTTGAAATTCGGCATACAGATAGTTTAGGACATGACAAACTATTATAGATACGTTTCGTATACTTACGATGTTACTATGTGGTTGCGCTGCAGTGGAGTGCTGCGGAAGCACAGCACGGCCTATAGCTAACTACAGAAAACTAGCAATCGTCTGAAATTCTGTAGACAGGTGCAGAATAGCATTGGAAAACATGCTGTACAAGTATCCTTTTTTGGCAGTGAAGTTTGCGCCTAATTGCGCTGCAGTAGAGTGCTGCTGAAGTACAGCACGGCCTATAACTAGCTAGAGGTAAGTTGCAATCGTCCGAAATTTTGGATACAAGTGCGGCAGAGCATTGCAAATCGTGCCGTATGAGTTTCCCTCACTGGCAGTAAAGTTTGCACCGAACATTCTCGTTATTTGAAACTTGAAATAGAAATTTTTGAAAATTGTGAAATTAAATATTTTGAAAATGCTCTTGATTTTCTGATCTCACTAATGCAAATAATATAAATGACACTTTCAATACTTTGCTTTTGCTAAATCTGTCATTCACTTTATAAATGCAAAAAGAAACCATGAATTAGTTTCTGGAGGATTGCGAGCAATTAACAAAATTCTTGATCAATTACCAAAATAAATAATAGCTTTAGTGGCTGTGGCATGCAATAAATGCTTAAACCCATCCTTTCTAACAGTTGAATAACGCGTCAATCATTACTGTGGTACAGAGGAAATGAATTTGGCATCGAAACATTTTTACACATTTTTTTACACTTAACACTTTTTTACAATTTTTAACACTTTTTTACACTGTTAAAAACATGTGTAAAAAATTAATTAATTACTTTTTTACATGTAAATTAACAACCCTAGTCCGAAATTATGCACACACGTGCGGCAGAGCATTGCAAATCGTGCCGTATGAGTTTCCTTCACCGACAGTAACGTTTGCATCTGGTTGCGCTGCAGTAGAGTCCTGCTGAAGTACAGCACGGCCTATAACTTAGCTACAGGTAAGTTGCAATCGTCCGAAATTTTGTATACAAGTACGGCAGAGCATTGCAAATCGTGTTTTATGAGTTTCCTTTACTGACAGTAAAGTTTGCATTTGGTTGCATGCTATATACGGTAACTAAAACTATTGCAGCCATGGGTACTGGATGTTGGATTTCTGTCAAAATAGAGAAAAAGGAAGAAATTGGAACTTTTCAAGCTTCTTTGTTCTGTACTTTCGGTTGACGATTAATGATTGGCGGAATTTTTAAAGTTTCTTTAAACGTTTTAAGCTTTAACGTTTTTGCTTTTTACTGAGAACCTTAAAAATGAAATAGGACAACAATAAAAATGTTCCGGTGGAGCATGAAAAATGCAATATGGGTGACATTAGGTTAGTTAGTTAATTTAATTTATTCCAACCAATCAACACAATATAGATTGAACAGTTCTATGTAAACAGTAAAAGGTAAATAGCTTATCAACACAAAACATACAAGGACTTTATTACAATAGGTGGAAAAGAGCGGGGTGGGCCGGTTAGCCAGCTACTAATCCCCTGCCCTAGGTTGTGAATGGACAGAGGACGAGGTTTTAAAACGTTAATATGGAAGGGGCAGGTTGTAAATGCCAGGAGGACTAGGTTAAAAGCTCACTAATGTGGACCAGCTTCGCTGAACAACCCATATTCGCGGTCACTCATGCTCCACTCCACATGGCATACGAGTAAGATCTGCATTCTTCAGCTTTCAAAGCAAGCGGGACGATTTTGAAATATTAAAGCTTATTCCAAATAAACAATGCAGTTCTGCAGGTCTTACTTATGTTTTACTTCGATGGCATGTCGGCACTATGGCGGAGTAGAGACTTGAAGAGAGTATTTAAAATACCGGGGTCCACTTTCCCTTTTGAGATTTTCATAGAGAAGTTATATACGGCAGAAGATATAAAAATTAAAAGACTCCCACCTGCTTTATCTAGTCCGTTTTGTCATTAATTACACTGTTCCGTTTAATTAATTAATTCTTTTGTCCAAATAACTGTTTTAGGACTGCGATAATGTTGACGTGATGCTTGGAGTGTGTGCTAGTGGCTTACTTGTATATTGCGATCGCTTACGAAAAAATCGATTCCCTTGGCCCAAGATCTACAAGATTATATTCAGGCGCAACTATTTTTACCTTAAGCTTTCACCTGGAGAGGTATAACTTCCTGCAATGTTGCTGTAGTAATTTCGTATACAGATATTATTACTGCCTTTTCGCGCATGAGTAAAATGTAGTATGTGGAATGAAAACATGGTTAGACCCTTTGGCCGAGTTAAGATTGTCATTTTGCCTGAGGACTACTGGTAACCAAATGCTTGAAAGCTTTGGACGAGACTTGTTAACTTTCGAAAGTTGCAGCGGTGAATCATAAATTTTGCTGTGACTGATTTCTGCATATTTTTAATTGAACTTGAATTCCAACGTTTTCCTAAAGTCTGTTGCATTATGTTTACTCCTTAGCTTAGTATTCTAAGCCTGTTCTAGTACCAGTGTAAACTGATAAACCAAACTAAACCGAGGCATCGGTTTTTCGACGGGATCTGAACCGAACCATTCATCTTGCATTGTAATGCTATGTTACATAAATTATATTAAGTCTAGATTATGTCGCCGTTTTATTATAGTTCGAACAACGCGAAGGTACAGTTGGATTTAAGCTAGCCAACTATAAAGCTGCCAAAAGATTGTGGAAGTCTTGTGTTGAACATCATGCTTTCTTTCGGTAAACCCAATGCGTACTGATTAATCAGATGTTATTAATGTTTTATTGCCATATGTCTTGTCATGGTTAAAGTAGCTTCATTGTGTTCTGGAGTAAGCGTGATGTAGAGGAAACGTAATTTGAATTTTAAATCCGTTTCCGTGATATCCTGTAGGCTGCCACATGAAGCCTTCAAAGCGTCAAATTGAGCCTAAAACTGTAGTTCTTACTAGCATTTTCGAACATGTGTCTTCAAGCAGTTTTTTACATATCTCAAAATCTTTTCCAGAAATTTTTCAAATCGCTTCTGGCGAAGAAATTCTTTTGCAACGTGTTTGTTTTAATTTTAGATTGATGTCTCCTGAGGCTTCCGGTGAGAAGATGGGAGTGCCGCTGTTGGGATCCTCCCGATTTCGATACTCCGGGAGAACCCAGTACCAGACGCGATTGGCCTCCTCCCTGATTGAGCGACCCCCACCTCCCTTCCAGCGGTCCATGTCATCCAGGTTCCCTGCTTCAACCAGTCATTACTTTGATAAAGAGAAAGGTAAGCTTCGCCACAACACCACAACTGTTCAACAGTATCTGATTTCTGTTGCATCAATGTGTGTAAATGGGGGTGTCAATATTGGTTGGTAACCAATTGGAGGTTTGAGCAAAATGAAACTGTCGTTTTATAGTTTAGACAGTGGGGATAAAACATGATTCTTGTAACGCTTCTACTTGTGCTACGTTTGATTAACATTTCTCTTTCAATATTAATTTGAACTGCTTTTGTTTCAGAGAAAGCGAATACGATACCGGCCAGCAAGAGTACGCCGGATGATAGCTTAAAACGTGTTCAGTACATCGATGACAAACATGCACCTAAACAGCCTGTAAGTTAAAAGTAATTTAGTCATGCAAATTTTTAAATCGTTGAGCTTATAAAGCTAGACATATGTTGCAAAAGATTCTTCTAAGCGGCTGCTTTTAGGAGTATACCTAGCTGGTTGGCTAGAAAAGCATTAGATAGCCGCCTAAACTAGTTTCAAAAGATTTGTATCTAAGGTTTAGGTAGCGCTGCTGCCGACGTAGCAGAAAAGTTGGGATTGATGGTCTATTTAGCTTTCCTGGCCTGGGGCGTATCCAGGATTTGAAAAAGTAGAGAACGAAATGAACTCGGATCAAATTTTTGGTTGCCAGAATAAAATAAACCTTGCAAAAAACGGGAACGAGGATATGGGCTGTAACTATGTAAGTCTGAGCCTGTGTTGGCAACAATGAAATGCGCCCGGTAGTAAAATCTTAAAAGTATTTTTTGCAATGAACGGTTAATAAAATTTTCCATTGATCATTCGTTTTCTGTGCAACTAGCAAAATATCCACAGGCTCGGCCCGGATAGAGTTTGCTAAAATTAGATTTATTTTTTGCTGTCTTTTTAAATTTTTCAGGTCAAAGAGGAGCCTTGTGTTCTGGCTCTTACTCCGCAGAAGAATGCTTACGAGCTTCCGGTAAGTGTGTTATATTACCATGGATTTTCTGGTGACTTTCTAAGCAAGCCAGGTACTCATGTACAATACCGAATGCAGTAAACGCGCATTTTATTATTTATTTTTATTGGTTTAACCCTAACTAATTTTTTCTTAGCCAAAATTCGCTTAGTTTATAAAGTTCAGACTAGCACTCTGATGACTGGAAGAAAGAAATTGTACACATTGTGCAATGTTTTAGAGTTGTGTTTGTCTGCCCTTTTTTAGACTCAAGCATCACCGGTTGCAGTTGACGGCGTTTATGAGGTGCAGCCCAGAGAAATTCATTCACTTGTATACAGGGATCCAGTGAGTTATACTCTGTCTAGATTTAGCTTTATGTTAAAACTGGTTGGCTCAGTTCTATTATTTTTTCTACAGGGACGGTGGGAGGTCAGGAGTAGCTTAGTAAGATACTTCCACAGTTTTGATAATGTCAAGAATCCCTAGAAGTGAGTATACAAGTGATCTTAGTTTTTATCTGGCTTGAAACCAAACTACTGTAGTTAACTATCGGAGTTTCAGGAAATCGATGGGGAAATTCTTTTTGGTTATGTACCCTAAATTTTAAACAGGGCATTTTTAGGTTGTTTCGGGATGAGGAGGGGGTGATTTCGGGGAGAGCCTTACTTCTACTAGAGGAGGGAAGGGGGTAACTCATTCGAAAGGTCCTCCATAAATTTCAGAAATTTCGAGCCGTCCTCCATAAATTTCAGAAATTTCGAGCCCCCATGAGTCGAAAAATTGCCAAATTTTACGATTTTCACCATAAAATTTCGAAAAATTTCCGGCTTATTAACGTAATTTTCGGTATTTTAGCTTAAAAACACTTAAAATTCGTTATTGTTCAGCAATTTTTAAGAGTTTTCCAGAAAAAACCTAAAAATTCGCAGTATACGTATATTTGTTCAAAAATATCCACCACCATTTTTGGCGACTCTTCTCCCTCGATGGAGAGGTAGGCTTCTTCGAGCCCCCCCTCTCCTATATCCTTAAAATTTTGGCCCAGAAGTACATAACCTAGGGAGTCGCCTCTCACCTGTAAAAATGTCCTCTTACAGAACGGAGCCAACATTTTGTTTTCATGTTTTGAAGTTTTGACTACGCTGGACTTCCCTTAATTACTCTCCTGTTGCCACCTTTCTTTAAAATTCTCCTGATACCATCGTATCTAAATCTCAATGATAAAAGTGAACATTTTAGAGCTGGAAAATGATCGCGCCTGTTTGTTTGTTTAGCCTTTTTCCTAATTTATTTTTAATTTTGTTAGAATACTAATAATTTATTATTATGGCGTAGTATGTGCACGGTTAGTTACTTACTCCATGACTGATTCAGATTCAGATTGTTTTTCAGTTTCCGCTTTTGACTTGAACTGCGCTTTATAGTAATTTATGGCATTGAAATAACTATATAAAATATAAAGCAAACGTTATTACAATGTTCTAGTAACTATATAAAAAATCAAAACAAAAAAAATTTTTTTTTTTTTAAATGTCGGTTCGGTTCGGTTTTTTCCTTCTTGTTGTTATTGATTCCGGTCGATCCCTACTATATAGTTATTATTTCAGTTAACTTTTTAGATGTTGTTATTTCGGTTTTTTAACAGCTAGCCTGCTGGCTTATTTTTAAGCAAAACTTATGGGGGAGGGCGATATGGGGGGTTTCAAAGTTGCCCCCGTCGATGAGGGGGTCACCAAAAATGGGGGGGGGCATACTTTTGACAACAATTTTGCTAATTAAATTTTCACGTTTTTAGTGTAAAAACTGCATATTTTTAGGTGTTTTTTACGTTAAAATAGCGAAAATGTCATGAAAATTTCGGCGAAGGCGAAGCCGGATAATTTTTTGAAAATTTAGGGTAAAATCGTTAAGACTTGCTTGAAGCGTCCTTACATGACATAAATACGGGATATATACACAAATTCCTAGAAAACACGTATCTACGAATCTCTCTCTATCTAAAAATAATGAAATTTGGCAATTTTTTGGACTATGGGGGGGTCGGAATTTATAGAGGAGGAACCTCGAATGGGGGGGGGGGGTTGCAGAGTGTCCCCCCGTAAAAATAAGCCAGGCCTGAACGGACTGTATTTATCTTTATTATTTCGGCGTAGTTTCAATTTAGTTTTAGAGTTTGTACCTTTGGTGTGTGGTATTATGTAGCTTAATATTAACGAACCTGACTTTTATACTATTTATAATCCTTTAAGGAGTTCGTTAACGTTAACCCGGTTCTTTTTCAGTTGTAATTCACTTCATTAATTGATCCAGATTACACGTTTTCTGGTGCAATTTCCACTGTCTACACCATTTCTAGAATGAATTATAGAATTTAATTTTAACTGGCACACTTCAGTTTTTTCTTTGAACGGTCCGTACGAAAGATTGTTGTCAGTTCTTTGTATTTGCTTTAGACATAGACCTTAAAATATAGTAACGTTGTGAGGGCTTGGTTCTTGCAAGATACCAAGAAGTCTTATTTGTATCAGTGTAGGAGCTTAAACGATTGAAATCAAAGGTTAACGGGGGGGGGGGGGTCCAAGCCCCCCCCCCCTCCAATCCGGACAAGGTACAAGCCCTACCGCCGTCGCGGATAAAGGGTAACCAAAGAGGTGGCTAAGGGGTAGGCAAAATAGGCCAGAAAAAAATCGGTTTTTCCACTAAAATTTCAAAAACTGTCCGGCTTCGCCGAAATTTCTCAGTACATATCCGCCAAAATTTTGAATATTTTTCTAAAAATTGAAGATTTTGTTGCAGATTTTGAGAAAATGGCAAAATTTTAATACATGTAGCGTTCATTTTTTGAAAATTTTAGTTAATTTATTTTTGAGGTAAGCCCCCTGAAACTTTCAGTTCAATATGATAGAAATAACAAAGTTTTACATTTTATTTTTGCCATAGTCGATCGTCCGCAGTGCACTCCTGTTGCAAGTACTTTGAGGATAGGCACGTCGGTATAGTGGTGGATAGAGCAGACACCTACATGAATTTGTGCATTAATATAAAAACAAAATGTGTGCGGGAAGACCCAGAAAGTCGTTCAGACTGGAAACTTCCTTGGCTTGTAGTTTTCTCTCGCCAGTAAAACAAAACAAATTTGGAGAGAGAATGGGTATAAAACAATATTTGTCACGCACTTGCAGCTTTCAAGCATTGGCTTTATTTGGAAGAAGTACCTCGCTAAAACCGATTTGATTGATGAGTGTGTTAGCACATTTTTAGTTTTTTTAGTCAGTTTTCTGCGGCTGTATGGACGCATGGTGTGTGCGGTTGTTGTGCCGTTTGTTTGATAAAAGGCAGCGCAGAGCCTCTCTTTTTAACTAATTTCTCTACTTCGATTTACCGCCGGGCTGCTACTTAGCTAGCTTTTATTTAGTTGAATAATATGGCTGAGATTAAATAGCTGTTACTTACCTTCACTATCTGTGTATATCTCACATTTTTACTTCCTTCGGAAGTCTCCTTTACTGTTTAATGGTTTGACAAATATATACTTTAGACATTTTGTGTTTTGTTAAATATATACTTCGCTAGCAATTAAAAATTTTTTATCAAGTTGACTTGAAAACAAACGTAGTCAGAGGTCTTGTCGAAGTAAAGATTTCTTATTTTAACTTTAGTTAGGGTTGGCTGGCCATTAGGAATTTCGTCTAACGGCAGGTTTCGTGCCACCGTAAAGTAAATTAACTTTTAGTCTTAGTCTTAGTCTTTTCGTTATGTTATGTTATGTTGCCAGTTATGTTTGAACTAGAGATGCATCTTGGCCGAAGTCGAAAAGTTGAAACTTTTCAAAAATGTTCTGAAAAATTCTGGATACTATAATTTCGTTTAATTACACATTATTCCACATTGTTTATATTCAAATCAGTGAGAAAACTAACGACATGACCACAATGTAAATAACTTATATATATAAGTTTTTATTTTAGAAATGGCAACATTTTGATCAAAGATTGTCAAGACAAAAATCTCGCTAAGTTTTGGACCCGGTTTCGATCAGGACCTGAGTAGCACAAACTGAGCTAGGCCCAGTGTATCCCTAGCTTGAGAGGAAGTTACTGCCAAAGTGATAAAACTTCAGAAACTTTTTCTGAATAGCTGTCATTTAACCATAACTTAAAGGTTTTGATTGTGGTTAGTTATAATTAGAGCTGCTCACTTTTTAGATACAAATGTTTTCATATTTCTTAGGCACGAATTTTCTGATTTATTTTGGCACTTTTTCTGTGATTGATTGCAGTTTTCACGCTTTTATAATTAAGTTGGACAGCTTATATATAACTACTTAATCTTCTTCTACTTCTGTTTTATTTAGTGCATCATTTAGTGGTTGTGGTATTGTGGTGGAGTTGGTTTACTTACGGCCTGGCCTGTGCTTCTGTTGCGTGGCAGCGATAGCATTTTCCATTTCTTGATGTAAACTACAACTTTAACTAAAACTAGAATTTCATAGATAAAACATTTAAAAAATATCCTTGCTGACAATATCGGTCTAGTCTCGAATTGGCATCGGTAATGGCGGGAACACTTCTCCACAACACTAACTCATCTTGTTTCGTGAACCGACGAGGTTCTAGACAAATATATAAATATGAAAAGATTATGAAAGCAGACCGTCCTTAGCTTCCCAACATTTACTACGATGAATTATTTATCATCTTGTCAGTTACCGTTTGTAATTATAGTTTGTATTTGAGGTTAAAGTTATCCTGACCTTAGAAACATAGTATTCTCTCTATACTGTGCAATGATTAGATACTTTTAAATAGTCGTTATATAAATGGAGCTTAATATATGTAAGTGTTGGTTTATGAAAAATTCTGGTTGTGAATTGAAAGTAAAGAAACAAGTTTGAAGAATGCTAATATGAGCTGGAGTCCTTTGTAGGCTCATATTGGCGCCGGAAGCAAAACGACAGCTGGTGCGAACATAGTGATAAGCATTATAGATATATACTTCTCACCGAGCAAATCCGAACCAAGCAGTATGACCTCTAAATACATTACCAATAAGTTTAGTGTCAGCAATTATACCTAACGTGCAGAGAGACGTCTCAGCTGCCAGAACGCCAAATTGAGCCTACTAAGTACTCCAGCTCATATTGCCTTTTTCAAACTCGTTTCTTTACTCGTCTCGACCAGAATGTTTCACAAACCAACACTCACACATATTCAGCTCTTTTCTCCGGAGCATTTTTGTTACTAATACTTGTAGATAAACATTTCACAGGTTGATATGTTGTTGATTGATTTCAGCTGGTTCTTCCGCCTTTCGGGACTCCGCCGCAACGCGAATGTTTCTATATCACTCCCAGAGGCCGTACTCCGGAGCCTGAGCTGAAACCTGTGCCAATCCCTGACGTTTCTCAGCTGCTGACAGCTGATCTGGGACTAAGTCCGCCCTATCTTCAAAAGGTTGATCTCCTTCATCATATGGATCCGACACTGGCCTATAATCAGCTGGTGACCAGTGGTCAACACTTCTATGCGTCCGGTCCGAAGCCTCCCAGACGCCATGTCAGAAAGGCTCGCACGGAGGATGAGATTGCCAGGAAAAAGGCCAAAAAGCAGGCCAAGAAGTTGAAGAAAAAGCAACGAAAGGACAAGAAGGTAACGGCAGTAATGGTGGCCGCTGCTGAAAAACCTGACAGTTCCTCCTCGGAATCTGACAGCGAAACAACGGAGGAGAAGAAGCTGAAAAAGAAAAGGAAAAAGGAAGAGCGAAAGCGAAGAAAACTAGCCGCGCACGCTGCTGAAAGCAGCAGCGAGGAGTCTGACAGCAGCTCCAGCAGTAGCAGTAGCAGCAGCAGCAGTTCAGATGAGGATACAAAGATGGCGAAAGCGGGGAAAATGAAAAAGAAGCATATGGAGAAAGTTGAAGAGCACCATCATGTAGAGCGAGGAGCTGCGGTGAGTGACATGCAAATGGCTGAGCTAACCCTGTATCCCCTACATGTAGAGCAGGTTGAGCAAGGAGGCCCTCGTCCGCCACCAAGAGTACACAAGGGTCCGCCTCCGCTGCCACCGCCAAGGGATAGCCGCACCAGAATTGAAACGGTCCCTGTCGCACCTCCTAGAGGTCGTCAGAGCTTGGAAAGGCAAAGGCAGCCGCCTACGGAAGAGTCAGTCTTAGTGACGAAGGAAAGCTACAGGGCGGTTTCGACTGATGTCCCTGCAGAGAGTAGACGGAAAAGATCTCGCAGTGAGAGCCTGTCCAGTACTGAAGAGAGGAAACGGGCAAAAAGTGGACTCTGTGGTCCAAGAAAGTCTAGAAAGTATGACGTAGCGAAAAAACAGAAGGACGCTGGTCTTGACTCGAAGGTTTTCGTAACACCTCCGGCCCCGGCCTTTATTCACAGGTCGGTCTACACGGATCCAACGGCGACGTTTAGGCCACCAGCCTCATCTCAACTGAAGGCCTTCCCTACCTACATGTCAGCTGAAAGGCTTCAGGATAGACGGAAGAATAAAAAGTGGAAAAAATCGGCTCCGGCGTCGGCCGCGTCGAAACCAGCCAAAGAGGGAAAGAAACTGAAAAAGACAAAACAGGTTAAATCGAAATTTGTCCTCCCACCAGAACCACCAGCCAGGATCGATCTGACCAGACACCTGGATCCCTGTCGCGTCTATCAGGAGCCAATGCCTGCGGCCATGACTGGATTTGATGAAAAGGTTTACGTCCTACCGCCTCCAGTGGGCGCCAGTACTCCTATAAAGGCAAAGGAAAGATTTGTATCGGAAAGTGTCCTGAGGGAGGAGTACTACAATGTTGTGGAGGATGATGATGGTAAGATCATCGAGACCACCTATTCCTATCGTGCCAATGCTCCGTCGGTTGATGTCAGTGCTGCCATGGACTCGCCACTGTCAACACCCTATGTTTCCCCGGCCAAAGATCAAAGCTTTTATTCGGATACTGGCTACGGTGGTAGTGTTCGTGCCGATTCCTCCATCGATTTCAAGGAAGCCATTCAGACCACCTCCATTGAGGAGTCGCCAACGTTTGTGAAGCATGATCCCAGTGATTTTATTGGTAGCTATGAGCTGCCCTCGATTACCTACAACCTAAAGTATCAGGACAAGTGCAGACCCTACAGCCATTTTGAGTCTTCGCCAAGGCTAACTCCGGCTCCTGAAGGAGTGCGGACCTCACATTTGGATCAAACGAGCGACTTCAGCAGACCTCAGTATTCAGCGTTCTGCCAACAGGTTCCCGCCAAAGTGACTCAAAGGTTGCTGGAAAGAGCCAGTCTGGAGCCTATTGAACACATCGAAGAACAGCATGAAGTAAACTTTGAACCAATTTTAACGCCTAGTCCACCTCCAAGGAAACCGAAGAGATCTATCGAAGCATCGGCATCATCGGTTCCTGTTCCAGCCAGCCCGGAAAAGAAGTCTAAGGTTTGGAGTTGTGCCCCGATGAAACGGAAACGGAAGCAGCCGGAAACACTTCCGCTGCCTGATTGTGCCCCAGGGCATTACAAGGAAACCATCTACCTGGAACAGAGTAAGGACTATTTCGGATCCAGGTCTGGCCTAAACGAAGGGAAGAAGGTCACAGCTGTGAACCTTGACAGGCCTGACGGAAAGATACTCATAGAGGTGGGAGATACGCGGATTATTGCCCAGAAAAAGTCGGACGAGCATCGGCCTGATGTCACCATCTTGAAACAGACAGAGGTGCCGGTTGCCGCCGCGCCAAAGGAGGATGAGGTTAGACTGCATCCTCGTTTCGGTAAGGCACCCAGTTTTCGTGATCTCCACGTTCCACCTGTCCCCATGACTGCTGCACATCATGATCCCTGTATTCCAGTTCATACAGCTGTTGTTGTGGCCGCGAAAGAGTCCCAGCTGTCTGGCAGAAAACAATCGAAACGCGGAGGGATTTGCTTGCCATTGTCAGCAAAAGAGGCAAAAGAGAAGCCCTATGAAAAACGGCGGGACCCCTTTGATGATCCTGATGTGATCATTACACCGCAGCCTTCAACGAAGTATTGGGATAGCACCAGTGACTATCGGGGTGGCAAATATTCCTCGGTGAGTACATTTGAGCCGCGACCTCTGGACAGTTACGAGCCGGTTTTTGTCAGTCATCACGATCCTGGTGAAGTATATCATCAGTCCATTCATCAATATAAAACCAAAGAAGTACCGCCGCTGTGCGCCGAGAGATTGAAACGGTACCAGGCGGAAAAGAAAAAGTCAGCAAGTCAATTGTCAATTGAGTCTGTGTCATCATCCACTGCAGATGGGAAGCCAAAAAGAGCAGGCCTATTTTGTCCTTCCTTTTCCAGGAAAAAGTCTGCAGAAAAACCGCCGAAAGATAGGCCAGTGAAGCCTGTTGAAAAAAGGTCCGAGGACGTCCCAGCCGTGAGCAATCTGCGTGAAGTGCAAATGTTTCCAGTCTACTCTGGTCGAGCGCCTACTGAAGCTGGCCATGTTGTGGAGATTATGCCGCCTGTTCGCCAAGATACTGTAAAATCTTCAAAGGTAGACCTTGGATACCCTGTCGAGGTCGTGGAAATCCGCCCACCTGTGCAAAAGGAAGTAGTCGAGGTTGCAAAACTGGAAGGTAAAGAAGTTCTCTTACCAGAAGAGACCATTGTACCGGCCATCTGTTTCCAATTGGCTCATGCGGACCTCACGTCTCCATACATTTCAGAGGTCTTTAAGGAACAGATTCCTGAAACTTTTCCTGTTCCCGAGAGTCAACCAGCCCATTGTTACACAACAGAGTATTACAGTCCGCCGGGTTTGAAGATAACCGAAATCATCAGGGCACAGGTGCCAGAAGTTGTTGCCGAAACCAGTGCAAGAGAATCTGCACCCGATGTTCCTGCACTGGAAATGGAGGAAGTCAAAGAGCGCGAGCCTGAGAAGCCTGTCAGTGAGAAGAAGAAGAAAGGTTTGCTGTGGAACTGTGCATCCTGTGGTCCAAACAGTAGCCGGAAAGCGCCAGCTTATACGAAGACTGTTGATACATTTCCTGCACCTGGTGTTATGCCCAGCATTATCAGTGAAACTCATTTGAGGGATCCGGCTTGTCCATACGTCAGCGAAGCCGCTGATCTGTATGGTAAAGATTTGCCCACCGCGGTTCAACCCGCCGCTCACTTCGATGAGACTGTGGGTTATGGTGAAGAAAGCCTCATCACTCCAACAGAATCGGTATCGCATCCCGCTGTAGCTGCCGAACCCCGGCTGGAGACTAGTGAGATTCAGAGAGCGCCAGCTGAAGAGGTTCAATTTTATCCTATGCCATTGACATCTAAACCACCAGAGAAATTGGAGCAACAGGCATTGCAGAAACCACCGAAAAAGCTTGAGCAAAAGGAATTGCAAAAGCCTGGCGTTGCTGCACAGAAACGACCCTGGCTGATAGGTGGTTCAGGCAAGAAAGTGCAGGAACCTTTGGCTTCGTATTATCCAGAACCGGCAGAGTGTCATTCTATGCACTACGGTGAGCGGACGGAGCCCTTAGCGATTAAGCCAACCGTTCATGCTGTGCAGGAAAGTCATGAAGGTCCTAAAGTAGTGCCACCTCAAAAGGAAGGCAAAACTAAGGCACCCAGTTCAAAGAGCCAACCAAAGCTATGGTCCTGTATGTCATGCGCATATCCGCCAAAGAAAATCAGCGAGAAGGCTACAGCTAAACGCCGTGGTTCCTGGCCTTTCATTGAAGAAAATCCAGAATTGACACAAGCAACCCTCTACCGCGATCCCAGTGACGCCTACAGCCTTGCTGCTCACAGCTGCAGAGTGGAGACTGGATTGAACGTTGGTCCTCCACATTCCGAAGCGGTAGCGATAGCTCATTTGGACCCGGGAGATGTGTATAATACGGAAAAGGAAAAGTTTGCCTTGCAGTACTCTTCGCGCCCATACAGTCTAACTCGGCGCACTGATAGTGTTAGTACCGTGCATTCGGCCGAATCACTACCATATATAGTGGAACAAACACCACAGTTAAAGAAGAAAGAGAAGAAAGATAAGTCAGACTTTTCTTGTGGGCTGTTGAAGTCAGAAAAACGAAGGAAGTCCCAAGAATCTGTGGAACCAGTGGCACAGATCAGACCTGAAAAGGCTCCTGTTGTATCTAGCTCTCAACCGGCAGATGAAGTACTGTTTTATCCTGTTGCGGCGCCATCACAGAAAGTTGCTCCAACACCAAGCGAGAAGCCAGCAGAACCACCAGTACAGGCTAAGCCTAAGGTTGGAAAAATAAAGCCTTTGTTGCTTTGCAAGGGCAACAAGCATGGAGAAGATGAAAGCTCTGAGTATGGACGTAGAGCTTCCTTCGAGTTTATCGAGCCTGTGAAGTTGGCGCCCAGCGATGCCGTTTACAGCTTAAAGCATCTGGATGACAGTACGCCTTATGCTGCTCAGCCGTACGCAACTCCAGCAACCACCCCAGAACAGGAACCGAAAAAAGACGCGGATGTTGTTGCGAAGAAGAAGAATAAGAAGATCAGCGGTCCAGCAATTCCAAAATGCTTTAATTGCGGTCTGGCCGGGAAGCAGGGGAAAGCGCCTGCGGACATGTATTCGCGAAATGATGCCTTAGTCTATGAACAGCCGGCTAATGTTAGCAGTAGCGCGTTTTATGACCCAGCCACGCCCTATGACGATAACTATCGCATGCTAAACATTGCCACATTTACTTCACCGTTTGAGTCTGTGTCTCGACGAGATTCAATTGGTCATTGTGATCCTTCAAACCCTTTTGAGGGACAGAACGAGCTGTGTTTTGGACGCAAGAAGGTTGAAGTCAGTCTTAAACGCCGTTATTCCAGTGACAGTGGCAGTAGCCTAGATAGGGCATCATTGTCGGATAAATCAATAACTTCGGGAAAACGTTCTTCTGGCAAGAAAAGCTATTTTTCATGTGGAATGCTGAAATCTGCTGATAAGAGTAAAGAACCGAAAAGGGATCAAATAACCGAGGCCGAACCTGTTGTTGCTGTTGAGAGCTATCCGAAGAAGACTGAGGCAGAAGTGCAGTTTTATCCAGCATACAGCGCTACTCCACCTTCTGCACGAAAGAGAAGCCCGGAATTGTTGCCAGCTGAGCCAGAGAAAGCAAAGGCTGCGTCGGACAAAGGTCGGTTTGCCCTGCCGTGCGTTGCAGTTGGAAAAAGTGTTAGCAAATCTGGCGCAGAACCGTATTCAAAGTCGTTCGAGTATGCCGCACCTTCAGTTGTGGCTCTGGATACAAACTATTTAGATGGAACTTCTGAATATGGCGGAGATGCAAAGCTGAGACCAACGTATGTGATGACTGCTGCAAATGTGCCGACAACAATGAATCCTGAGGCATTAGAGCACACAGATCTAACTGCACCCTTTGCTAACCAGGCGCACGCTACCTTTGTTACCCAGCGTCCTATGGTTAAGCGTACTCGTAAGGTCAGTGAAGATTTGAGCACTGTGTCTATTCCTACTGCTGCTGTGGGCAAGCCGAGCTTCAGGCTCATTGATCTGCTAAGTTGTGGACGTACTCCTCACAAAACGGAAACGTTCCCCCAGCCTCGTGAGGTTCCTGACGAAATCTATGCATCCGTATTAAACGAGCCTTGCTCCCCAGTTGAGAGGGCTCAGCTGAAGATTGAGAGCGAAGAATCAGTAGATAGCAAGCCTAAAGTCAAAAGGACGGATGCCAAGCCTTCCAAAAAGGACATGCTGCCACCGTCCTTCTTGCAGTACCTTATCTGTAGCACGTTACCGTCGAAGCGTACTGAGCCTTTTGACTATGTCCAACCAGAACAGGCGGCCGAAGTGCCGCATACTGATAAGACCAGCCCCTATCAGAAAGAGGGTTCGCTTGTTTGTCGACCCACTTTCATCGAAACATCGCATCCTCCCGAGATTCCATACGATCAGTGCACTGCCCTTGAACATTTTGACTGTTCTTCTCCGGTTCCGAAGGAAAGCATGCTTTATCCGGCCAGTTTAAGTGGCATTCCTCAGCGCACTATTGATAGGCTGTCGAAGACGTCACGTGTGAAGAAAGATCGCAGCGAAAAGTCATCACTTTTGACTGATAGACTACGCTCAGTTGAACTGCTGCTGCGTTCCACTGATAAGCCAAAGCTGTTCAAGGATAATGCAGACTACGAACAGAAATCAGTATTTCCGACAAGCGAAGTTCACATGTATCCTTGGTATGCCAATGAGCCAATACTCCGCGATACTAGGCGTAAAGCACCCGATGAATTAATCGCCTCAGAAATTGTACAAGAACAGCACGCCGCATTTGCTAAGGTTGAGCCTGAGGAGAAAGTGCTCCCAAAAGAGCCAGAACGGAAGTTGAGCAGTCATAAGGAGAAGCCAAGCTTGTCGGTCGGTGGACTGAAATTCGATATATTTTCATGCAGAAAGGGACCAAAAGATGACACTGTTCCCTATGATATCAAGCCTACAACGTTATCAACTACAACGTTTCACGATCCAACCCTAGACTTTAAGGATGGAAAATACTCTTCCAGCATGGCCACTTTTGCATCCTCAGTTCAGCCTCAAACGGCAGAAGTGCTCATTCATGAAGACCCTTGCGTTCTGTTCAGAGAGGAAACTCAGAAGTTCCAGACATCTGCGATTCCTGAACGCACGAAGCAGCGTCTGATACTGTGGAAGCTGAATAAGCGTTTGCCGCGTCGGAAGCAGCGCAGAAGCGTCAGCTCTTTGAGTTCGGATTCTGACGTATCATCAGCTTCTCTTTCCTCCGTCGGCAGCGTTGACAATCTGGAACGGTCAGTTCGATCCTCAAAGGATCTGCCAAAGTCGAGCAAGCCTATGCTGTCTTGTGGACTCTGCCAGGCTAGTGGTCCAAAGCAGCAAAAGAAGCCGGTAAAGGACACGACTACTCCAATTCAGGAACCCACTAAACGTGATGCTGCTGCTTCTGAAGTAACTGCTTTTCCGGTGTACCGTTCACCACAGCAAGCCGCTGCACCTGAGGTTGGTGCGCAGCAGGAGACTCCTGATAAGGAAAAGAGCCGACGAATACCCGAGCGAAAGTTTTTGCCAGGATTGTTCCCACCTTCGCTGAAAAAGTTTAAGACCCGGCAGGCAGATGTGCCTTGCAGTACGACTGCATATGTGGACAAGACTGAACCGTACCTCCGATCTGGTCGCAAAATGTCAACGTTTGTGGAGACGTTTGTGGCGCCTGAGAGTATTCCTGATATTGTGCACGAACTATCCTACGTCAAGGATCCGTGCTACCCCTATCATAACGATGGGATTGTTTTGATTCACCCTACCTATGTTAAGGGAGTTCCTGAGAAAGTTCAGCACCACCTCCATCCACCGCAACAGTCTGTTTTCTCCACCAGTCCAGTGATGATGCCCAAGTTTGGTAGAGGCAAGCATGCAGGAGCTGCTGAACTGCCGCCTGCTGGTGAGGACAAGCCTCCGGTTGTTCAAAAGCGACGGTTCTATTTTCTGTTGCCCAAATCGCAAAAGAATCGCCGATCCTTTACGGTGTCGGAAGATGGTTTGCCTTACGCGGTTATACCTACTCGAGTGGGAAATGACAGCTGTCATCATGATCCAACCTGTTCGTACAGTAACAGCACTGGGGGCCAGCTGTTTCCTGTACATGTTCAGACAGTAACCGCGTCGGTACCGCCAGAAAAGGTGTGCGAAGCCAGCTATTCTGATCCTACCCAGCTGTATATTACTACTCCTTCTATGACATCTCACCAGTGTACAGTAGCTGGTGTACCTGAAAAGGTCTCCAGCCGGTTTCATCTGGCTCGCAAGGAGGAACGTTATCGCACTAGGCATCCTAGTGTTGATAGCGTATCATCCCTGTCAAATGTTTCCACAGAATCAAAGCATTCTATGACTGGAGAAACACTGGTCCAGGCTGCTGTGACGGAAACTGAAGCACCTCGTGTGAAATCCCTGAAATGGAAGGATTCGCCGCCGCCTGGCAAAGACGTAGTCGAAGTACAACTGTACCCTGCTTACTCTGCGGAACCAACATCGATGTCTCCTAAAAGTCTGTCAAGAACTGCAGCTGGGACACCTGCAGGCACTGTCGTTGAGCCTTCAATCGTACCGGTGCTTGTCCAAACTACTGCCCATGGTGATCTTACGAGGCCATACGATGCACCTGCAGGTGTAAAAAGAGATACTTATGTTAACACATTCCAACCTCCTGCTCTTATTCCGGCTGGAATCAACAGCCAGCTGGCTGTTAATGATCCAACGGCTCCCCTTAACCCTACTGACACGGAGAGGACGTTTTGTGCCGGTATTTCAGCAGGCGCACAGCGAAGATTGCAACAGTCGCATGACTCTTTGTCGACTGATGCAGATGCGGAAGACACCCCCGATATCGGTAAAAGGAAACGAAAAGGATTTGGTCGTCTGTTTGCTGGCATCAAGTTACCTCACATCAAGTTGAAAAAATCCAAACCTAAGGCACCGCCAGTTGAGGATACTAAAGTTGGCTTAGGGGAGGCTGTTAGACCGGTTGAGGAAGATGATCAAGGAGACAATATGTCAGATATTTCTCTGGATCTCGGCTCTGACCATCACGCCTCTACAGACTATGCTATAGTAAGCCCGTTGGAAATGGCTCTGGGCGTCTCGGCCAACGACCAGACCGCCGTCTCCACCTATACCACTGAGGAAGTTGAGAATGAAGTGGACGAGGATGCTGGTGTTGAAGTAAAGCGAACCATAACCACAAAGAAAACTGTCTACGTGATTTCTGGGCATACAGGGGTTAGTTTATACAGTGTGGCTTGGGACTTGTCTTGCTTGCGTTTGGCTAACCTAATACCAATATATATTTGGAATTTATTGCTGGCATTCACAGCTCACTTAGTAAGATCTTTTGTTGTCTAACTGCTAACTCTCTAACCAAGCAAATATATACTTGTTTCATTCATTCATTTCGCGACATCTCAGAATATGCTGCTTTCCTTGGCGGTCGCAGACCACGGCTCTACCTGCTATCTACATTCCTTGTGAGCTCTATTGCACCTAGCTTTATTTAACAATTGTTTTAAGATCTACATTTGGAGCACAGGTATATGTAATGTTTATTTAGGTGCTTAGAATGCTGCACCTTGTAGTTTAAAAGTAGGTAGTCCCTCAATTTGCATGCAAGTATTGCTCGAACCATCTAGTAGTTCGTAACTGATCCTTAATATTCATTAGTTTAATATAATCTAAATATTATCCGTTTAATGGTTTAATCTCATATACGTAACGTTTAGTGAGAGGCTAAACGAACTTTTATACTGACAAAATAATTACTGAAGGTTGAGTCAGTGCTTAATTTGCTGTGATTTACTGTAGCATCAGTTGAAATTTTTACTATATAATGACGTTAAAATGCCCGCTTACTTACAAGTGCCTAACAAGTATGTGTTGAATTCTCAACTATTGATAAACCATGAATTTACAAGTTTTACTTAGGTAGTCATTTCTAATTTGAGCCCAGAATTTTGACAGTTTGTCAGGTTTTCACTAGTTGTACCAACGAAACTGGGTTTCTCGTAGCCAAAAAAGTGGTGTGCCCTTCCACCAGTTGTGGGTGGATTAAATTGGCTTAAAGCTAAAATAATGTTCCTGTTACAACTGCCTGTTTTCTACGTATATATATATATATATATATATATACTGATATAACTAAACTGAAAAGTGCTCAAAATCAAGTTTAATAGACGATTTCTGACCAAAACATTCCAACGAAGCATGAAAATGTTGAAAATTTTTTGACCGAAAATCTTTAAAATTTGGTGTTTTCTGGGCACCTTCCAGGGTATTTTTTAGGAATTTTTTTCGGGGGGGCCTTCCCGGAGGGGGCCAGGCCCGGGGGGGGGGGAAGAAATTTTCGGGGGAAGATTTTTTGCAAAAATGAGCCAAAAATGGTATCTTTTGGCGTATTTTGCATGGTGAAACGCAAAAAGTTCTCAAAAATGCCAGGATTTAAGCTAAAAATAGCTATTTTTACGAAAAAATCTCCGGCGAAGCCGGAACATTTTGGAAAATTGGAATAGTTTTGGCAAAAATTTGGCCCTCCAAAAATCCCGGAGGGGGAAGCAAAAGTCCTGGGAGGGGGCGATTTCGGGGGGGAGGCATTTTCGGGGGGGAAGGTCAATTTCGGGGGCCCCTCGCCCCCCCCCCTGTAAAAATGCCTATCTTCTAGTGATTGGGGGAAGCCCAAAAAAGTTGGAGGACATGTGGGGGGGTGGTTGAGTGGGGTGTGGAACTGCTCGAGTGAGAGCTCCGAAAAAGTGAGGGGTGCCCCTCGCCACCCACTTACTTAAGAATTCCAGTGCTGGCATTTTTTAGTGGGGACCCCCAGTTTTCGGGTCCTTCTCCACTTTTCGGAGTCCCCGTTTTTTGGGGTCGCCAAAAGTGTCAAAAACTTTATGGTAAAATTTTTCGCACGCCCCCCCCACTGTTCGGACCCCCCACACTTCCTCCTTCCGTGGAGGGATGATTAGCGAATTTCAAGCTAAGCAAATGGTTGGCAACTGTTTAGTCCCAAACTACTTTGTTCCAAATCTGAATACGACTGCTAAGCAGATGCTAATCAATTGAGCAACAAGCAAACATTTAATCTTACTCTTCGCGGTAAATGTCATATGTAGAACAAAATGACATTTAAATACATGCGGAATTCTTGCTAAAACTGAAAACTGGCCCGATTCTTTGGGGTGGGACGGGCCAAGCTATTTTTCTTGCATTCTCTGAAAAGTTATATACTTTTTGCCATAATCACATTTAATGGTCGCAAAAACTAAATTATAGGTAAAATACGTAGCAGCCAAACAGAATTTTGAAATTTTTCTATTCTGAGTCATTAAATGGAAGAATTGGTTGTTGCGAAGAGTGATGATGTTGTGGGTCCTCATAAATACAGTAAATTATTGAAATTTGCAACCTTTGATAATGAGGCAGTTATGTCTGACTATGAAAACTTGACGATTTCCTATCGTTGATTGGAAAACGTTACAAACATTTCTTTGCTGAGTACTGCAAAAGTATACGGCCTTGGAGAATATACGTACTACAGTTTTATCATGGCTGGAGCAAAACATGTTAGCGATTGCTTGTTTCCAACTTTAAAGCTGCTTTGTGATAATATTGCTCGAGTGAAATATTGACTCTTATATACATGTTGCAATGCAGTGTTAAATTGGCTTAAATGCATGTAATTGAAATTGAAAGATGTACATTCGTCTAACGGAAGCTTAAAGTATTTATACGTAGGACTTTATATCTAAAATTCAGAAACCTAGAAATTAGACAAATGTTTTCTTCAAATTTTGCCTCCTAATAATGTTCTCACCAGTTCTGTGTAAGACGACTGTTTTGTCTTATATTTAATATTTTCTCTGTGTTGGTCAGATTGTTTTTATTAGTGGTGTTGCTATTCTACGTTTCAGACGACCTTTGTGCCTTCTGCCGTGGATGGTGCAGCACCTGCCACAGCCTCAGCACTGCCCCCCTCTGCACCGCCAGCGCCAGGTGACATTTCTTCCACCGTCGCCACAGGTGCTCCTCATGGAAGGACGACAGATGCCCAGTATGGTCTGACGCCTGATGAGGGCGGAGTGACTCGATCCCTTGAACAGCAGGTCGAGCGATGGTCTGAGGAACCGGTGGTTGAAACGGTGTCGGCTGATGATGGTAGAGGTGGATACACTGTTACAACGTGCGTATGATATAGTGTAATGTTTAGTAGACTTGGGCTATATTTACTGTAACGGTACCGTCCACAGTTTGACCAAGAGTAAATAGTGAGATGGAACTCCTCCTAACAGACGAAGCAAATGAGACTCAGAAAGCTTGTGGCGGCACTGCTTACTTGAGTTTACCATGTTGCTGCCTGTGCATTTGAATTTGAAGCTGCTGTTTGGCTGATCCTTCGTCTCCGTAAAACATTAAAAAGGGATCTTTTTTCGAGATTTGGGTGGAGCTCCCACTTAATATTGTTAACCCGGTGTTTAACTGTTTATATATATATATATATATATATATATATATATATATATATATATATATATATATATATATATATATATATATATATATATATATATATATATATATATATATATATACTTGCTTCCCTGACCTGATCCACAATTTTTTCTGACCATGACCATATGCCAATTTCTCGGTAATAGCGACTTTCCTGGCACTGGAACCTAAACATGTGTATTTTACCAAAATTTGTGTGTTTGATGAAATTTTTCACATTTTCTTGCGAAACTGTAAACTGTTATTTTTGGCTTTTTCTAAGTAGTTTGCTTTGGCTTTTTTTAAAGTAGTTTGCTTCCCCTGAATTTGTCTTCATCAGGGTTCATGTCACCTGGAAAAACCTGGAAATACCTGGAAAACCTGGAATTTGGGTAAACACCTCAAAAAATCTGGAATTTGGTGATTGATTCCAAAATTTCTCCAAATTTCTTATATTTACCATTGAAATCTGGGGTTTTTGCGCCACAAACTGCGAAATTACGCAATTTTTTTCTGAAATACGCAAAAAATTTTGGGCCGTTGCGCCACAGTACGCAAAAATTTTTGAGCCAAAATATGCTTAAGAAATGCGATTTGGAGTCAAAAATTTTAAAAATCTCCTAATTTTTGCTGGGGGCTGCCGCCCCAGACCCCCGCCTTGTGTGTACATTTGCTTATTTGAGATTACTCCAAAACTTTGTGGTTGTTCGTTGTTGATGCTAAAGCGTTGTATTATATCAGCTATGTTTTGTTTTCCACTATATTAGTTCAAAAGTGCCTTTGCAAAATTGTTTGGGGCATCAAAGCATTTTATACAACACATCAAGTGCAGGAACCGTACGTTGATTAAAAAATGAAAACTGTAGATGTAAGATGTAATCTGTTCAGCTCTACGAAACTTCCTCGCACGTGGCCGCACAATTTTCTTGGAACACACGAAAATGGTCGGTTTCTGAATCAACTATCTATTAATTTTTTGAAAGGTTTGAACTACAAAAGACATTCTTGAAAAAAATTTTGCATTTACGTAATTGTTCTTATTTCGTTCCCAGCTTTAACATTATCGTTCTTTCTTTAGCGTATCCGGCTCTGATCTTTCTTTAATGTCGTCGAAACGACATAATGTTAAATAATCAAAATACGTTGTACTTATTTATGTCGAAAACAAGATAGTGAAATCGCGAAAAATGTTTTTCAGAAGACAAATTTCTTGCGAAAACACACTCACAGTTCCGAAGTCCAATTTTCAACACATTCCTGCTGATAAATGTTTCATATATATGTTCTATTCACGCACTTTCGCGCTAAGAATTGCGTAAAATTTTCTAAGGCTCCTCTCTGGCGTGGCAAAACGATAAATTAAGCATTTAAAATTCTTTAAAACGTAAAATAAAATATGAAATAACGCAAAAATCGGTTTTCTGAGCGAAAACAGGCGTGGCGCAATTTTTTCCAAATTGCGCAAAAAATTTTGGGACACTGCGCCACGGACCGCAAAAAGTTCGGACGAAAAAAACAGATTGAAATTGAAAAAAATTGCCCGAATTGTGTGTGATTTTGTTTAGCCCGGTTTGTCAGTTTTTCACTCATGGTTTGTATATACATAGTTTTCTACTTGGTATATATATATTGTGTGTTTTGTAGCAATATATACGCCTTTCCTTACACTTTTTTATTTTAAATTTTATTTTCATAGAACACAGAAAACTGCAAACTTACCCTAAAAGATGAACATTACCAATAATTGCGATTGTCGGAAATTATACTGAACATTTATCCAGGAGGTCCTGCTTTAAAAACATTCTACTTTTGTGGGGCTCCTCTCCTCACCCACCCACCCAAACTTCCCGTTGGTTGCACGCTTTTTTGCAAAAATTACGCATTTATGCAATCCAGCTTAAACATACTCAGCCGACAATTCGGTTGTTGGAATTTCAAGGGTGGTCTAAATTATAATTTCTTGAGACAATTTGCTGTAGTTTGGACGGTGGCTTCTTCTTAGGGGGTGTGGCTGCCTACCCTAGACCCCCGCTTACTTCTTCGATTCTACATTCATTCTTTTGTCTCCAGTTGCTTACATTTTCTGCCTAAGCACATGTACTATGTATATATGTTGTTTATTTTGACTTGACATAACAGACTAAAATGCGAAATCTTCTTCTTAACTGTTCAAGCAAAAGAATTCGGTCTCGGTCTCGGTCTCGGTGAAATCTCGTTCTCGCCCAACCCTGCCAGTTTTACTATTACTTTAATTATGTCGGGACAGGGGCCTGGTTGTCGGGCTTGGGTCCAATGCATCGCTGGGTTTAAAGTCCTGGTACCCCAAAAATGCTCCAAATTTACACTAATTTGATCAAAATTTAATAATACAAAACCTGGAAAATTGCCGCTGAAAACCTTGGAAAACCTGGAAAAACCTGGAAATTGAAACTGAAAAGTCCGCATGAACCCTGCTTCATTGTGAGCAGCGGAAGTCGGGTTTCTCCCCCCCCTCGCTCTGTAAAATGCTTAAAAAACTTTGTTGTACTCTCCAGGAGCAGACGATTTTTATTCCGTTGCAATTTCAGACGTACCACGCAAATCAGCACGGTGCGGAGGACAACAGAAGAGCACAGCAGCGCTTCCTATTCCATTCCTAGCTCGGAAATTCACCAAATGGTAAGACAGTTAGTAGTCAGTTCAACAGTGCTGTCTGGCTCTTTTTCCAGAGAGCAGAACTGGGGGTACCTCTTTTAGTATCTGTTTCCACAATCCTGAAGTAGTTTCCTTCCATCCATCAAACTTACCTGTAACAGTATCCTCGCTTCTGTTTTTTTAGAACTCAAATTTACGGAAAAATTGTTCCCTGTAATTGTTTTAAATGGTTTTCTTGCATTGTCGTAGTTCTTTGTTACATGATTTTTTTGCAGCTTATTTAGTTTTCAGCAAAGAGTGTAAGTAGTCTTTGTTTGGAACGTAGCAGAAACCAATTGTGTTGAGTATTTTTCGAAGATATTTTGTCTCTTAGTTTTTACTGAAAATCGTTTAATGTTGCTTTGTCGAAGAATGTTTAGGAGGTAATAGTGTACAAAAGGTCTTTCTGTTTTACAGTGATGTTTTCAGTTTGTTTTAATTTTAATTTAATTAACTTATTTAATTTTTAATTTTATTCTATTGTTTGTTTCAGCCTGGATCTGTGTCAACCTTTGTCTCAGAGCGTCGACCCTTGCTAGGGTCTGATGATCAGTCATTGGGTGGTTCCTCGCCCGGGGACGGGGGTGACCAGACAGCCGCCCGGACCATTTCCTATCATACGTCCGTTGTGACCAGCCAGAGCCCGTCAGCCCTTTCGGCCGGTGGTGATCCTTCTTCCACCGTTCCGCCTGGGTCTGGCGAAGCGGACATTACTGGCGGCTTTGTCAGCTCCCAGACTGTCACATCCGATGGTCGAACAGTAGAAACTGTGACAGTGAGTAATCCTATAATGTGTAACTGTCGCTCCAGCCTACGGAAAAATTAGGGAGCTTTTCCTGGGAGGGGGGCATGCCGGGGGGATTTTCGGAGGGGAAGATTTTATGCAAAAAGAGCCAAAAAATGCTAGTTTGGCGTATTTTGCAGGTAGAAACACAAGAAGTTCTTAAAATGCCTGTATTTAGGCCATTTCAAGAAACAATTTCCGGCGAAGCCGAAAAATGTTTCAAAATTTGCACATTTTTGGCAAACGTTGGCAATGTAGACCTCATTAAGCGGGAAGTCCAAAATTCCGGGGGGAGTTCGGGGATCCCCCCTGTAGAAATACCCAGGTTATTCTTTGTTATTGCTTAGAATCGGACAGTGCGGAAAATGACAAAAAGTGCAAATACAGACGGTTTGTGTGGGGAGGATCGACTCCCTCCCCACTAACTTCGTGACCAGTTTGCCAAATATTTGCATTTTTAATTAAAAATGCTAAATTTTTGATTCTGGTTTTGTCATGAATTTATTAAAAAATCTTTAGACTTTTTGTGGAACTCAGACCGCATCCTTTTTCGAGTATTTTTGTCGTTAATGTGATTTTGTAAACACGACGAGCATCATCTCCTTGTCATAAATTAGATAGAGCTTTTGTAATGTTTAACGCCCTTACTTTTAAGCAATGACGTAAATAAAATATTTTTAAATTGAATGATTCTAACTTTACAGTTTTGTTCGACTAGCATTTCATATAATTGTAAAATCAAAAAAACGGTCGAAAAGATTAAGAAAAATTGGCCAGCTAGAGACTGCTTCAAGATTCCTTGCCTATTGTTATGTCTACTTTCCGCCATTCATTTTCGCAACAGCCTCAATAAAAAGTTGATTGTATTGTAATGTAGATCAAAATCGAAATGTCTCTGTTTGCTTAAATTTATAAATGCGTTAAATGTATTTGTAGGATGTGGAATCGTTGGAAGGCAATTTTTGTAACTTTATACGGAATTTAAAAGCACACATTTCAAAACGAACATAGGCAAAGTCTTCGCAACTCCTTTTTTCTGAAAATCCCTTGTTGCGAACTTGAAGTTCTGACGGACTTTTATAGAATTTTATACAAAAACTCAGATAGCTGTCATTTCGGAAACAGTTTGTTTGTAATTCCTAGATAATAATTTTTCAGGATTGCTCCTTGTTTACTTTTGTACCCCTTAAAATACACTATTGTGGTAGTGGTGTTAAATATACAATTATTTTTTCAGTATAAAACGGAAAAGGACGGTGTCGTTGAGACGAAGACGGAGAAAAAGATTATCATAACTGGCTCAGAGGGTCAAGATTTTGACTCAGTATGTTTGGCCCTTTTTTGGATACACAGTCATAAATCTTGTCTTGTCGCGTTATAATTGAAAACAGTTTGAAAACTGACAAAAATGAAGATCCAATTTTAAATTAAATTAAAATTGTCTCCATACGTACTTCTTACATTTGTATTAATTTCTTTTTTGTAGGAGCTCACCTCCGCAATTCTTGAGGCCACCCAAGTCGACCCGGATGTCATGGTGGAAAAGCTTGAAGTTAAAAAGTCGCCTTAACTTCGAGTCGGTGAGTTCTAAATACCGGATACAGAATTTACTTATTTCAGTCAGTTACTTGACAGTCTTAGCGGCGACAGTTTCCTATTACCAAGAGTACATAATAACTAAGAGTTTGACAAGCGTCACACAGTTAGTTATCAGCTTGCAAACATGATCTGAACAATGATTTCTGACACCCCCCCCCCACAACCTGGTACCTTCATTTTTATCTACGCTTGCGTGTTGTAGTTCCAAGCAAGCACAATTTACGCGAACGTAGTAATACTGCTTGCGAGCTTCAACACGTAAGCATAGAGCGAGGTAGCGTACACAATTGTGTACTGGGTACTCAGTTGTTGGGGTGCTCAACCGTTATTGTGCAGATGATGCCTTCTAGCTGATAGCTAAGAGTGTGGCGATTGTCACACTCTTAGTTATTATGTACTGTTGCTTTTATTATGTACTGTTGCTATCACCGGATGAGTACGACACCATCAATTACGTATTTGAGTTTAGCATAATGCATTTCGTCTTTCTGACTTTTTTTGGGAAGGGTTTGAGAAAGTGTCTTTCATTACTGCCGATTCCAAAGCAATTGTTTAGCCTAAATACAAGCTGTATAGGAAGAATGTCCAGTATTGTGTAATTTTTTAGGCCAGGCCCTCAGGATGTCTCCGACTGCCACCTAATTTCCTTTTGGGACCGCTGTGTTATTTATTTGTGTTATCGTGTTGTTATTCGCATCTTTCTATTGTATTTAAGGATCAGCTTTTTCATGTGGGTGGTCGACTGGAACTACTAAGTTATAACATAGAGAGGGGAATATGCATAATATTGCATTACGATAATGATGTATGGTTTTTAGTTGTAGGCTTTGTACCTGCCTATTCTATCGCACAGCTGCTTTATGTTTTTATTCTATTTTATAAATAATGACATTGATTGGAATATTAGTAATCATAAATCATATTTATTGTTACAAACTTTCTTTCAGGCTAGCTGTTTGAGATTTTCTGATAGTCGTCTTTTACGCCTATGTGTTTCGTTTCGTTACTTTTGAATTTGCTGTACTGTACACTGGGAACACTGGAGCCACTATGTCTTGCAACACTGTACCTGGCGTTGATTGTGTTTGCCGCAAATCATTGCTTTTGTCTTCGATTTTAAAACCTGTTCGAATTCATTTCGATCGCCTTTTGTAGGAGAATTATTTTCGTCAGTTTTGATATCCAATTTCTACTGCTGGTTTGCTGCAACGCTCTCATAATTTCGTGATTTTGTACGTATTGTTGTTCATAACTTATTGTTGTATTTTTGGTCTCTCGAAAGCTTCGCTTTTCCTTGTGGTTGGTTTTCGTATTTGTGTGGCGCTTTCTTACTGCATTTTGTATACCATTAAGTTAGTTCCTATTTCTGTAGTATCTGTCTGTTACTTTTTTGCAGCTTTTATTGATCGGTGGTGTTTAGCTGTTTTTTATTTCTTTTTTCAATATTTCTGTTTTTCCTTTCTGCGATCTAGATTTATAGGATTCATTGTGTGGCTACTATCTTCAGTATATCTGTTCTATTATTAGTATAAGTTACTGCTCTTATTGAACAGATAAGTTATGCTTTTTAAATGCTGCTTTGTGTTTTCTTTTTTACACCACCGAGGAAAAATTGTTATTTGTGCTAGATTACTGTATATTCAGTCAGAATTGCTGTAGTGCATTCCAATTTTTCTGCGTTTTCTTTCGAAAAAGTTTTATTTCTATATTGACTTGACACTACAGCTTTTCACTGCTGATTGGTAAAAGCTTTTTTATTAATATCCATATATTCATGTATCCTGGAAGCTTAAATTTATAATGTACCCATTATAATTGTTTATTGTGGCGATATAGCTATTTTAGGGCATGTTCGACAGCTATCGCTTACTTGCAGGTGCCAAATAAAGCTGTATATATTTAAACATTTTGCGTTCTGCTGTGAAAAGTTAACTAAATTTTGATTGGTGAATTTTACTTAATTGGAATGTTTGTCGAAAACGTTGTTTATAAAATCCGAAAGCTTCATGTCTCATCTATTTAAATCTTTTGTTTGTGCTGGGTTTAAGAGATTTAATCGGCACACATAGTTGTATCTGTATGTAGATAGTGTATTGTAGTTGTACAGAACTGCTAACTTAACGAACTGCACCTTATGCTTATTCATTATTTACACGCAGTATATAGAATCGGTTTGGATGAAAATGGACTTCTTTTCAGAGTGTTTGTTAAATTTTAAAAACTTTTGTGTGGATTTGGTACTTTGACACTACTAATAACTGCACTTTCATAGTCAGTTTTCATTGCACAATTAATTGTCTGTCTAGTGCGGCCTATTCTTTGTGAAAAATGTATCTTAGAGTCTAAGCTTTTTTGAATAATGATAAATTTGCTAGCTAACCTTCAGCTGAGGAGCTTTTAGAATCTGTAGTCTTTTAATCTGTTCACGTATGTTCCAGCTGTACAATTATATAGCAGTGGTTCGAGATTATCACATTTGGCAGTTAAAATTTCATTTTGTGATTTTAGCATATTTAGCCCACCGATTTAGCTTACATCAGAGGATTTCCTCAGAACCCTGTTATACACTATTGACAGGCTGCTTTTTGGGGTCAGTATTAATGTGTTGGTTTAGCTATTACGAACATGCATAAAACTTGTTTGGCACCTGCACTGTATGCAGTGCTGAATGTATACTACTGATGATGTATTTGTTTAATTGAAATAAAGGTCGGCTCCTGGTTCATATTTTCAGGTACAGTCGCGGTTTTTTTACTTGCTTTTGACGGAAAGGTTTAGTCTTTTGCGATGACCAAATTCGTCGATTTTAGTAATTTTTATCACTTAAAATACTAAACCTTTCCTAATGCAGTACTTGTATTTCATGGTGGTCGTGCGCTGCTTACTTTTTTGGCAAGTACATATTTTTTATTCAGATAGCTGCACGCGCGTCTGCTGTTGAAATGCAAGTAAGAGGGTATTACATACTACGCATCCAACAATACGGGGCAGCATTACTGTTGCATGAATAGGTGTGTTCAGTGTTCGTGTATGCATGCTAGCTTCTTTCTGTGTGCAGTTTATAGGACCCGGTGCACGTTTGGCTTTATTCGTATTTTAACTTCTAACCTTCCATTGAAATCAGGAATTCTGGCTTGTGTATATTTGTCCTGAACAAGAAGTCTCATCAAAATTGTGGTTTACTGTATAAAAAATTTTAATTAGATGTATCGATAATTAACTGAATGTCACAGATGACATTTTGTTGTTGTTTTTTTGTAGCCAGAGCTCCTGATTTCAATGATAACAGTTGTAATGGTGCACCTGTTGCGCTTTGCAGCAGCTGCATCATTGCATAAAATTTCCCTCTAATAGTGTTTTCCTAACTCACACTAACAACATTCAGGGCTATTCCGCCTGAATTGGTATCATATTTTTTAATTCCTCGCTGTTTCTGAGGAAGGTGTTCTTCCCAATAATATAGTGCACTGTTGTTGGAGTTGCTGCACAGATTTATTATATATATATGCTGTACAGCAAATTATTGTCAGAATGTCTGGAATCGCGAAACGTTAAAGACTCAAATTGAGCTAAAATTCAACTTTTTTGGTATTGTTTTTGAATGATCAAAATCAATTGCTAGATGCGATTCCGAAGTCTTGCATTATGTTTAGTGATTTGGTTGTGTTGGTTTATTTGTGGCGTAAAGACACCCATCGTTTAATCACTCACTCTCTTTGTTGTGTAGTCCTTCGTCTCGTCTCGTCTATATTTAGTTATAATAGTTGATAAAGACTAAAAATAAATCGCATATATATTATAAAATATATAGGTCTCGTTCGTTTGGCTGGGAGTCTGTATAAGACGATCGAATTCCTGAGGAATTCATGCAGAGGTTGTCTTTACAGTATACAAAATAAAACAATTACGTTTGCTAAAGCATTTTTCGTTGGAGCTAAGCTATCAAAATTGTTTTACAATTAGGAATGTTTTTCATATTAATGCATCCGTCTTTACTTTTCAGGCGTAACCAGTCGTGGGGTCTTGTCTCGTTTACCCCCCCCCCAGTACTCAAAATCCTTAAAACTTGACCAAATGAGCTAAAATTTGGTGTGGGTATGTTTTCGACCACGCTGAGTGCGAATATCGCAAAATTTTTCGATTTCTAAGGGGGGACCAAGGGAAACCGAAAAATTTTTGTGTTCGATTTTGTTGAAAAGATGTATATAGGGGTTTTCGGGGTCGTAGAACACGAATCTGAAGTCCGTTTTTCGTTTCAGCTTTTCGTTAGCTCAGTATAAGCTAAAGATTTAAGCTTAAGATGTAAGCTTATTCTGAGCTAACGAAAAGCTGAAACGAAAAACAGACTCCAGATTCGTGTTCTACGACCCCGAAAACCCCTATATACATCTTTTCAACAAAATCGAACACAAAAAATTTTTTGGTTTCCCTGGGTCCCCCCTCAGAAATCGAAAAATTTCGAATTTCGCGAAATCGAAAAATTTTGCGATATTCGAACTCAGCGTGGTCGAAAACATACCCACACCAAATTTTAGCTCATTTGGTCAAGTTTTAAGGATTTTGAGTACTGGGGGGGAGTAAACGAGACAAGACCCCAGTCGTGTTCGCCAAGCTTGATGGGTAGGAATAAATGATACCTTTCATCATTTGAGGTGTAATATGACAATCCTAGGTTACGGTTAATTTTGGAATTAACTAACATGTTTATAAATGGTGCACGCGAAACTTTGTGTATGAGACTTGGGAGGGAGTCTATACTTACGTAGTTCGGAAGTTAACATTTTCCCGTTTCATATCTACTAAAACCTTGTCTGTCCGTCCGTCTTTGTTGGTTTTTGTATTCGTCTTGATTGTTTTGGTCAAATTGTCGCGGGCTAGTTAGCAACAGCTAGTTTATTCGGACTTAAATCGATGTCCTACTTCCAGGGTAAGCGTTCAATTTTAGAGCTCAGATAAGGGTTCAAACAAAAGTACATAATAGTATCTATAGAGTTGTGCCCGGGCCTTGAATCGGGCCCGCGCCGGACCGGCTCGGGCTCGGATTTTGGAAGAGCGGTTTGTCGTCTAGGCCCGGCCCTTTGAGGTGCTGGTTCGGGTGTTTGGAGCAAATTTTGAAAGACTAATTGGCTTCAATTTTTGGAGTTCAACGATAATTTTTATATCATCTTAAAGCTTAGAATGTGTTTGTTACAACTAGGTACAGTATAGCTGTCTCATTTCAACTCTTCGGCTTGAACAACAACTTGCAATAACATGAGAACAATTTTTGAACATGGATTTCTGGACGTGTGGGAAAGCTAACCAAAGGCTCAGTTCAGGCTTCAAAAGAAACGTCTTCCCGAAGGCTATTTTTTCTGAAATTGTTTAACGAGTAAAAAAGCACAAGATTTTGACAAAAACGTAAATATTGTCCGATTTTCGTCAAAATTTTCAAGTTTGGACTCTTATTTCTCTCGAACTGAAAGACAAAACGCAAAACCATGAAAAATAGCCCTCGACAATTGTCTCAAAAATGCGTGTGTAAAGCCGTTTTCGAATTGCTTGCATGAGTTGAGAGAAATCCGTGTTCAAAACAAACTGGTTGCGATTTTCAAAATTTCGCATTTTCGTCGCTGTACGTATTCAGAGGTGCCGCAGAGAGCTCTCCTTGGGACTTAACATGTCCCTTAGGACTACGAATACGGACAATACTTGAACGGCGGACGAATATTTGATTTTTCGAAAAATGGCCGGTTTTGGACCTCGAAAATCAATTTTCGCTGTTATCTCTTAAAGCTTAAGGAATCCAAGAATACTCTCCAGAGCAAAGTTGTAGGTCTTGGTGAGAGGATTCGAATGATTATAAGTTCATCCATGTAGGGTGGCCACAGTGCAAGTTATTGCGGATTAAACCTAATTTCTCCAAAACTCAAATTTTCAAGCTGCGACTTTTCTAAGGAACTGCCTCAAAATTCAAGTTCAAATAAATCGTATATTTTAGCAGAAATACGTTTCGAAAAACGCATATACGATTTATTTTTTGCTTGACAAAAAACTGCTAAAACGTCATAAGTTTGCTTCTCTTCAAAGTTTTTAATACAGCTGTACAATAGTTTTAGTTTTGCAGCCTAGTTTTTGCAGTAAGCAAAACATTGAACCGTATGGCTTTTGGACAAAATATGAACATAAGAAATCGCATTTTTGATGGCAAAGGAAACGTTTCAATAAATCGTATTATGTGATTTTTAATTTGAGACAGTTCCTAAAATGTTTTATACGCTAAATAGTGTAATTGTAGCAAATTTGAATGAATTTCAACAACAATTGCGCTTTTAAACTCCAAAAATACACGAACCCGAACCAGCACCTTAATTCTGACATCGGGCCTCCGGGCCCGCCTTGAAACGGGCCTCCGAGCCCGGCCCGGTGGTGAGGCCCGGGCCTGGCCCGGAAAACTGCTTAACGCAGGGCTGCCGCGGTTTCTTTTTTCCTCTTTTTCGAGGTCGTCCTTTTTTCTGCAAAAATTCCTTTTTTCCAAAAATTCTCTGAAAATCGACAAAAATATACCTAAAATTTTAATCTTACGGTGGTAATTTCCAAAAATTTTCCGGCTTCGCCGGAATATTATTTATATACTTAAACTTTTAATTCTGTTAGCTTTTCAATTCAATTCTATTTTCTAGCTAAATCTACGTACATATTTACTTAATACATATGACTATTATACCTGCACGTATGAATTTAGATATCCGTATAATTTGAAATTGTTGGACATATATTTTTTGTTTGCTTAAAGACAGGAGTTGAATTAATTTGTGCTTGATTAGACGTCTATAACCCAGGGTTTTTTTATTTCGCTACCTTTGGGCCAAATGGCCTCAACGATCAAAATTTTTAGGCCTTCTCCGAAAACATTTAGGCCATCTAATTATGCTGATTTTTAGGATGTGCGCTGCTGTTCGCGTTATTGTGACGAAATGAAAACTTGAATGGTTATTAGTATATATATAAGTACAAATATAGAACGGAACTACATAGCTGGCGCAGAAATTTTTATAAAGTACAAATTAGAAATACCAATATTTTCACTTAAAGATCAGTAATATTTGACTGAGTTTTTGTCGAAAAATTTAGGCCAGATGCTCTCAACGGCCACAATTGTTTAGGCCATCGGCTCTAAAATTTAGGCCATGGCCTTAGCAATGGCTTAACACGTTGGCTGCGTTAGTCCTTTTCCCAGAAATACCGCTGGTGCTACTCCATCATTTTTCAATGCAATGAATATTTTATTGTCTTTTTCATGTTTTCCGATCACACATGACTCAGTGATGTCACACGTGACTTTATATACCGCCGCCCACCGGTGGGCGGCATCGCACATAAGTTATATTTTTCACAAATGTGCGTTTGCCGCCCACCGGTGTCGGCACTCTTTCAGTAGTAATTTCATGGTTTCTTGTTTGTTTTGAACCATTTAGCAATTATTTTTTGTTGTTTGGACTAAATGAAGTTAGCTGACCGCTAAAACTGTTACATAATTAAAGTTTTATACGATTTTCCAATTTTGAAAAATTAAATTTTTGATTGTCTGAAATGTGCGTTGCCGCCCACCGGTGGGCGGCAATATTTATATCAGGAGAAAGAGAATTCTTTCCTTATTTGCGTTATGCACTTTCCAATCTGTTCAAAATGTGCGTCTTTGCAAGAGAAATACATTAAAATTATGCATCAAATCGCCCACCGGTGGGCGGCGCCGCACATGCTGGAACTCAAGCGCCGCCCACCGGTGGGTGGCATCGCAGCCAACGTGTTAAATAAAAAACCTTGCTATGACCTTGAGTAAGATTAATAAATATATATGTTTGTAATGCGTGCATGGATTGCTGCAGGGATTTTGAGCAAAATGTAGTGCTTTGCACACTTTTTAGCAAAATGCAATAGTTGGGGTGCTATGCAGAATGGCAAATTGCACTAAGTTGGAAGCGGGAACCAATTTGGTGACCCGCCCCCCACCACCCCCCCCCACCCCGCCCCGCCCCGCCCCGCGGGCCGCGGCCCGCAGTCAACTGATACCCGCAAGATACGCGCAAATTTTTGTTAATGCTATACGATTACTATGCTGCTAAGTTTATTAAAAATGCCAACAATGAAAAATAAACTTTTATTTAAAGCTTCCAAACTTCAATAGTGTATCGAGTGAGTCATGTTGTCAAAATATGGAGATCAATCCAAATTGCCGAAGTTTGTCGAAAAAGTACAAAAAAATTTACGAAAAGTTTAAAAATTTAATCTCACTTATCCATTTAATTAGGGTTCCACCACCGCTTGGGACCCGATGCCAGCCTCAGTGGTTAAACCCACGTTCGTTATTGTTTCATAAATTTGAATGAAAACAACAATAATAACTTTGTCGATACTTTAAATTATAGTAAAACCTAAATTTTTAAGAAACATCCTATTTAACCCCAATTTTCAGGCCGCAGCCTGGGACCAGGCCCGTTGCATCTCTACGAAAAATTAACGTTGGCTAGTTTCGAAAAAGACCCATGTTACAAAGGTGCGGTTGCTCAATCTCAACGTTGCGCTCATCTCAATGCCCACTATTTGATTTGAACCTCTGATAGTGCAGTGGTTTCTTAGTGGAGGATCATGTAAAGTTTAAAGCTTGCAAAAATAAGCTCTAGCACCCATTCCACATCACTCCTGGGTGGCCAAGATTGTCAAGGGGTTGCCCGCCGTGAATCCGGTGGAGCTACTCGATTACGGTGGGGTGGACGTAATGGAGGCCTCGATAAAGCCTTGTAGAACTCCTCGGTTAATTGCTATGGAAATTATATCAGTGTCAGCATCCCCCTTACCTCAAAAATGCTTACGTTCTAAGCTGGCACTACCCCTAACCGGAGCACCGACTGGTGTAAGATGGCTGTACAAAACTCGCACTATTTCAATGCGCTCTCAGTCTCAACATTGCGCTCAACAAAGACTTAGTGTTTCTCGTGAATGTCAATTATTCAGACTCTACACAAGGTTTTACATTTGCTGAAAATTATGCACCGTTCGGATCTCTCCACAGACCTTACAGGGAATAGCTGTGTTCTGATGAATAACAATAATAACAAAGCGAAATTATATGCAAGTTGTCTGACAAAAGTTCGGTCACTACGGGCCACTGAAGGAACACATGCTTATAATCAATTAGCAGGTATTTAAGGTGGTGATTCCCTTTGGTCACATAAAGTTTGCACCATTATTACTCATTCATTACTTGGAGTTAAGAAGCCATTTTTATATCAAAATGTAGCTTGACATTTTCTCTTTTTAATGCATGCCACGAAACTAATGTTGCTTTTCTGAAATATTTTTAACACATTTTAGAAGAAGTATAATTTTCCAGAATTTTTGCAGACTCAAGTAAATTTTTTCGCGAGACATCGGTTATATCATTCGATACCTCCATCAAATAGCTGGGGACGATTTTTTATTTATTGTGAAATCGCTCTTCGTTATAGAGAAATAAACTGAAATGTGTGCGTAACCTGTATTTTGCCTACGTTTTCCAAATTTGTCGAGCGATAACTTTGGCTAGAAAGCAGCAATCGGGCAAACTAAAAAATCGTCCCTGGGTATATTTGTGCAGAACACATTTGTTCAGTACTAGCCCTCCAGCTTGCGTGGTGAATGCTCCACAATCTTTGGAAGCAAATTGGTCGTGTTTTTGCAAAAACTACATTTTTTGTAGTAGCAGCCTACAGGATAGCAGTTGAAAGACGATCATGCGTCGGATAATTTCTCCCTGTGAGACCTTCAGAAAGACGCCCTTAGTTTGATGTTACGGCTAGAGTAGTTCAAGAAATGTTGGATTATTTGATTTCTGCAAAAATGACAAGTTTTCGACGTTAAAACATGAAAATCGGCTATATCTCACGGTAGAGAAAAGCTAGAAAGTTGCTCTAAAAAGCAAAAATGTGAAGCTCAATGAGATCGTTCGAATGAATATAGTCATAACTGTATAGCAGCTGACAAACGTTCAGAAATCGGGAAAAACCACTCTGACCGGAAATCTCGACTTTTTGAATCGGGATTGCGCGGAGGGTGTTAGAACGCTAAAAGAACTTATTTCGGAAAGTTTCATCAAATTTCATCTTGATTTACGCCGCCAAACAACAATATGTGCCCAAAAGGAATCACCATTCACCACCTTAAGCAAGCTTTGCAAAAATGGCACGAGTCTGTGTGCTGAGTTATTGTGTAAGTTTTTCTGTTTACTGAAAGCAAGAAATGCAACTAGAGAGCTGGATAAATACACAGTACATACTGTAGGAATACAATATTAAATTATGATTACTTTTCTGGATATAACCCAATAGAACAAGTTTAATCAAACGCCTATATGCGCTGAGACTAGTAATCGTGGGCACCCAGCAAAAACTAGAGATTTTTTGAAATCACCAACATGAACTCTATTTTTCCCGAACACTAATCGGAGAACCCTTCGAAAGTGAATATATCAATAAGAGATACCCGCTGCTACCCGCGCGGGTAGCCTGTGGGTAGCAAAATTTTTATTACCCGCGGGTACCCGTGGGTACCCTCGGCCCACCTCCAACTCGGAAGATAGCGATTGAAGATACACATTTCTAAAAATTCCATAATTTTCTTAGAGGACTCTAGCCTCCTGGAAGCTTAACATTTCTGCTTTATTACATTTCCATTCGTATGTCATAAATTGTTTTATTGCCGGGTACAAAGTTAAAATTTTGATATTAGTGAAATCTGGAGAAAGCTTATTTTATTCATTAAATTGCGTTGAAAGTGCCATGGCCGATTCAGCTTCTGGAGTGCTGTGCCCGCAAATCTCTCTGTTTTAATCCAGTTATAAGCTACTTTCTTAATTAATTAAAATGTCAGTGACGCAGCGCAGGGGGGTAAGCTAACATAACCGAATGGGTTTAAATATCTCATATGAACTATATATTTTGTCAGGTCGCATTTTTTGTTTGTTTCTTTGCGTCAAAGTTTGCTGTTTAATGGGTAAATTCTCCATTTTCGGCTTTCGGTGCTTTTTCTTTAATTTCTCATTTAAAAAATTCTCTAACTTCTTGGGTGCTTCTGTCCCCATAGCTCCTGCTCGTACACAGAAAGAAAGAATATATTGGGCTGTCGCTACTGAATGAAAGGAGAGTTTATCTTCAATTTTCGAGGGGTGATACTTACCACCTCGTTTCGTCTCCAACGACATTTGTTTTGAGACAACAAACAAATTTGGTCGTTGAAATTCACCTGTTCAAAATTCTGAATTAGCAACTAATGTCCTTAATGGTGTCACCTGAAGCATCATTTGCAGGCCTAAAACCATCCAAACCCTGACCATCTTGTTTGCTTCAAAGAGGTTTCATATTTTACATATTTTATGTTATGGGCACTCCAAATATATATTTGAAGTTGTCACATTTTTCTGTAAAGTTATTTTTATTTATTTTCATATGTAGATTAATCTGTTCGATTTGAATATGGCTGCTGGTCGATCTAATAATTCTGCTTCGGATAGTTTTAGCGTGTATTAATTTGAAATAACGGTCTCGGTTAGTGATTTTCGAAAAACTTTTCAGCTTCTAGAGGCTTTTCACGCCAGACCTCCGACAAAAATATGGAATTCCCCTGCGACATTTTTCTGGCTACGCCACTCTCTCGGAAATTTCATTAGAGGCTTCTGCCCCCCCCCCTCAGACCCCGACAAGAATTTTGAATTTCCCCTGCGAAATATTTTTCTGGCTACGCCACTGCCCGTGCCAATATTACCTTCGGTTGAATGAGGATAGTTGAAAAGCAGAAAATTGTGTGAAAACGTTGCTTATTCTGCATGTTTTTCTCTGTAATGCCATTAATTTAATGTCTGAAAATTCCTTTTTTTCCTTTTTTCGGGAGCAAAATTCCTTTTTTATTTCCTTTTTTTGAGAACGGTCGCGGGGCAGCCCTGTTAACGTCACAACTCTAAGTAGGAGTAATAAACTCTTGTATACTAGCATGTACAAATCATACTAGGTGTGGTCGGTTCATTAACTCGGGATCCCCCGTAAGGGAGGGGAGGGTCCCAATTTGCACCAATTACATGCTGTCACATATAAAGCGTGTCTTTGCTCGCTGATTGGCCCATTAGCCATTTATTAGTTATTTTAATTAATTATAACTTTAATTAGCTTAATACAATTAAAAAAACTAATTCGACAACTAGCATTACCTGCTCTTTTCAATGATATAAAAATTGTTCCAGATTACATTCCTTCGAATTTTATATCATATATATGGAGGTGTATTATATATGTGTATTATATATATATATATATATATATATATATATATATATATATATATATATATATATATATATATATATATATATATATATATATATATATATATATATATATATATATATATATATATATATCGGGGAAAACGTCAGCAACATTTTGATGAAAAATAGCTCTAACTCCAAGAATGAATAAAATCAAGAGTGAGTGTGCCACTAGGCACACTCCATGTTATCAGAGCAAAAACTATGCCCTGCTCGCTAACGGCCCACCCCCACCCCCCTCCGCAAATCAGACCCTAGTGACCCCCCGCAAATCAGTACCTAGTCGAAACGAGGCAGGCCTGCACCCAGGATTTTCAAAAGGGGGGGTCCAAGGTAAAATGCAAAGGGGGTCTGGGGGGCGGAGCCCCCCAGAAGTTGAAAAATTTTTGCATTTTTGCCCAAAAACTGTACATTGGACGTTAATTTCTTGCAAAAACTAAATTATCGCGCCGAAGGCGCGAAAATTTTTTAAAAATAGCTGTTTTTGCCATAAAAATAGCAAAAATTTTCCATTTTGTCATCCCAAAAGGGGGGGTCTAGACCCCATGAACCCCCCCCCCTGGGTGCGGCCTTGAAACGGGGGTACGCTCACTCGCTCTATGTTTTGTGCTTAAGCTCGAAATCATAAGCAGTGTGTGCGTTTGTGCTACTTCGAGCTTTAGAACACAAACATAGCGCACGAAATGCTTTGAAGTGATGGGTCTAATTTGCGGGGTGGGGGGTGGGCCGTTAGCGAGCAGAGCATAGTTTTTGCTCTCTCATAACATAGAGTGTGCCTAGTGGCACACTCTTATATTATGTACGCTTGATAAAATGAATGAATTTCACAATACTTGTAAAATAATAAAATTCAAAATAATAAAATTCATAATCATTAAACAGCTATATGATTTGTAATTTGACTATGCGCAGACTCGATTTCGAGCATGGAAACCTGATTTCTTTCGTGCATGGAAGCCTGGATTTCAAAACAGGTTTTACCCGTTCTGAAATTAAGTCCACTCCGGTGTCACGGTGAAATTTTTTCCCCTAGAAATTTTTATCCCCGGAAAAATTTTACCGGTGAAATTTTTCCCTCGGAAAACTATCACCGGTGAAATGTTTCACCCCGGAAAATATCACCGGAGAAATTTTTCCGGGGGAAAGATTTCACCGGTCAGCTGTAATAAAATTCTCAACAGCAATTTTCACCTTTTCAACTAATTTTTTTCAGAATATTCTCTTATCAATTGAATAGAATTTTTAAATATTTCCCAACGTTATTAACATTAATTCTATGGAATTATTTTATAAGTAATGAGCCCCAGCTTCAGTTGAGTTATACCTGTGTGTTCTTTGACGTGAACTCTCCTTTACACTTGTTTGCTGTTTTGATTCCAGAAATTCGCGTAGGCGGATCAAAGAATTGAGAAACAGAGAAAAATTAAAGTTTAACTAATTGAAGTTAAACTAATTTTTTGTCCCCAGATTTTCGAAGATTTCTACGTTCTTTATTGTACTAAATTTTTCAATACATTCAACTTCATTAAAGTAACCAATACTAATAATAATAAACCGATAATAAAGGTGCCGCAGCAAACGAAGGTACGTTTTCTTACACACACACACACACACACACACACACACACACACACACACACACACACACACACACACACACACACACACACACACACACACACACACACACACACACACACACACACACACACACACACACACACACACACACACACACACACACACACACACACACACACACACACACACACACACACACACACACACACACACACACACACACACACACACACACACACACACACACACACACACACACACACACACACACACACACACACACACACACACACACACACACACACACACACACACACACACACACACACACACACACACACACACACACACACACACACACACACACACACACACACACACACACACACACACACACACACACACACACACACACACACACACACACACACACACACACACACACACACACACACACACACACACACACACACACACACACACACACACACACACACACACACACACACACACACACACACACACACACACACACACACACACACACACACACACACACACACACACACACACACACACACACACACACACACACACACACACACACACACACACACACACACACACACACACACACACACACACACACACACACACAAAAACACACACACACACACACACACACACACACACACACACACACACATATATATATATATATACTATCTTTGAAAATGAGGAAAATCATAGGTGGTCGAAAAATCGGCCAAAAAATAGACTACCCATTCCTTCCAGAAAATTTTCCAAAAGTATTTATTGTTTACTGGTCTTTTTCACTCAATTCTGTGTTTGTTAGGTTTCTGTTGTTATTTTATTAATCTTTTAGAATTGGTTAATTTGATAAAGTCTAATATATTGAAAGTTTAGTACAATAAGAACAAATAAATCCTCGAAAATTTGGCGACAAAAAATTTGTTTAACTTCAATTGACTAGTTAAACTTTATTTTTTCTCTGTTTTTCGATTTTTTGATCCGCCTTCGTCAGGCTACCGCCCCACCAAACGGGGACCTCTTTTCTGCCACCCACCCACCAAACGGAGGGGTGTGCTTTGTCGAAGAGAGCTACCTCCCCCACCAAACGGGGGAACATTCGCGTATTGTGGTCGGAGCACCGTTACGCAATGCCAAGAAGAGAAGCCCTCTAGTGGCTTACTCTTCTTCTTATATACAGTGCAATTATGCACTCTTGGCTGAACGGTGCTGTTTGAATGCTTCCTGTAATAGTTGGATTGACGTTTACGGTGAATTGAAATGGTTTGCCCTTCGATAGTCGTAACCGTGATTTCAAAAAACTTCGTATTCGTTGTTTTTTATGAAGTTGAGCCAAATACAAAAATTGATAAACTTCCTTTTGATGATGTTTGCAATTGTAGCATTTCAGGAAGTAGTTCAGTGATATAGTTGGCTACCGTTGTCGAAAACGCCTCTAGTTGTTACTGTTGTGCCGTTGTAGCCCATAAAGGTAGCAGTGACTGTCTGTAATAGAGATACTTTACTAGATGCCAAAAGTTGATACTCACTAGCTGGTTGATCAAGTTTTGGTTGTTTCCCTTTTGATCCTCTTCGAGCTTTCTGGAGTTTGGTTTGTTGATTGGTGGGTCATTGACAATGACAACCATACTGGTAGATTGACGAGGATCAGGGTATTTGACGTGGTAAATACTTGAGTGGTACTGCCTAATTGCCTTGCACTGAAAGCAGGGCTTGGTGCGTGTGCACCGTTGAATTGAGTGATAAGGACCCAGGCAGTTAGAAAAGAGTTGTTTTCTTGTCAACCTTTGCTTTCTAACTCGTGCTGTCGTTACGTTTTGACAATGATCAGCAAAGTGACCACTTTGATCGCAGAAAGGACAAACTCTAGCTTGCCCGTTCGAAGATGGCGTTGATTGAACTGATTTAGACGGTTGTTGACGCGGTTGCATTTTTCTTTGTGACGAATGGCTGGCAAGAGCATTTGTTGTTGGAACGTTCTTCGTCTGTATTTGGATGTAATAGCCTTACCATTAGCAGGATTCAGCTGCTGTGACGTTTATTTTGCAGTGAAAAGTTGTGGTTTTGGTAAGCTGTTTCGCAAATTCGCAAATGTTGTCGCTTGCATTATCGGGTTTATTGATGTAAGATTTGGACAGATTGTTCAATCTTGAAGAAATCCTACGTGACGCTACTCTGGCTGGCGGGCTATCTTGTGACAAAATTTCGGCACCTGGGAACCCATGATTGCATAGCTACATTCTTGGCTTAGAAAATCAAAATATTATTTAAGCTTCACATGATACATTTGAATGAGCAGCGTTAAGGTGGTGATTCCTTTTGGGCACATATTGTTGATTGACGGCGTAAACCAGAATGAAATTCAACGAAACTTTCCAAAATAAGTTGTTTTAGCGTTCTAACACCCTCTGCGCAATCGCGCTTCAAAAATTCAACATTTGCGTTCAGGGCGGTTTTTGCCAATTTCTGAAAGTTTGGCAGCAGCTGCATGGCTATGACTATATCCATTCGAAAGAACTCGTTAAACTCTACAATTTTGCTTTTGGAAGGAAATTTCTAGCTTTTCCCTATCGTGAGATATAGCCAATTTTCTTATTTTGGCGTCAAAAACTTGTCCTTTCTGCAGAAATCAAATAATCCACTACTTCTTGAGCTACGAAAGCCGTAAAATTTAACTAAGGGTGTCAATTTAAAGTTCTCACAGAGGCCAATTATCGGAGGCATGACCATCGTACAATTGCTATCCCTTAGGCTGCTATCACAAAAAATGTAGTTTTTGCAAAAACACGACCAAATTTTTTCCAGCGATTGTGCAGAATTTAGTATGCAAGCTACAGAGTTGCCACTTAGCAGATGTGTTCTACACAAAAATACCCCGGGACCCTTTTTTAGTTGCCCCGATAGCTGCTTTCTAACTGAAGTAGTGGCTTGCCAAAGTAGTGAAAAGTAGGCAAAATCCAGGTTGCGCAGACATTTTAGTTTATTTCTCCATAACGAAGAGCGATATCACAATAACTAAAAAAGGGTCCCCAGCTATTTGATAGAGGTATCGAATGCTCTAACCGATGTCCTGCGAAAAAATCTACCTCAGCCTGCAAAAAATCTGAAAAATTATACTTCTTCTAAAATACAGGAAAAACATTTTGGAAAGCCAAACTTAGATTCATTGTACTCATTAAAAAGAGAAAATGTCAAGCTACATTTTGATATAAAAATGGCTTCTTAACTCCAAGTAATGAATGAGTTATAATGGTGCAAACTTTATGTGACCAAAGGGAATCACCACCTTAAGGAGCGGAAAAAGAGCTTTAAAACGATGTGCATATCTTTTATCTACATGGTTTTGATCAAAAGTTACATGCGGTTGAATATATGACAAAGTTACGTTTACCATTCCCAACGCGAATGGCAACGTAAAAACCAATCGTTCGGAAATTAATTCTACAGGGCTTTTCAAGATGTTTTGGTGTTGGATTTGTTTATTATTTTATGAAATACACTGAGCAACTTATTAAAAGCATAATATTTGCGCAAAACTGAAGTGATTAGCGCTAAAGTTTTCATTTTGATTTTCTCATAACTCTTGCGACCAAACTCGTTCAAATTTTGCATGCACGTTTATTGGAAGAGCACGCAGGGGCAATTCTTTTAGTTTTTGTTTAGGTCATATATTCCGTGAGATATTGACCTCCAAAATTTTCGAATATTCATAAAATACTCAAAACTGCATAAATCGAAAAACTGAAAAAATAGCCCCTGCGTTAGGTGTATTTACACATTTGTGCGAAATTTGAGCTAATTTTATTCAGCCGTTAATGAGTGACACCGTTTTAAAAATTTCAGTTGATCCATGTTGTGTAAGTCGCAAGCCAAGCACTGGATTATTCAAATTCTACATATTGCTAGCAATTGACACCGGCTACCATAGCTGAAAGTTTGAAGTAGATTCGTTGTAAAATAAACTCAGGAGCACCGTTCCGGGTAATGCCAGCGCCCCTCAAGTGTTCTCTTAGCTTATGAATATTCCACTCTTCTTCATTCTCTTGCCGCTCCTTTTCCATTTGTACCAGTACTGAAGGTGGCAGCTTTGATCTTATCAGTTTAGAAAATGTCGATGATTGACATCTTCGCCTAAAGGCGTGCAAACCAATCAAATGTTGTTCCATCTAGTCCATGACGGATCAAAGATCCTTCAATTTCAGAGCTAGTGGCAAATCAGCCAAAGCAGTGTAGTGAGCATCGATTATCAAGTCGGTATTTTTTTTTCGTACGCCCCACTCCAGTTGGATGTGCACCTGTTAGGAGTAGTGTCAGCCACGATAATTTTAAATTTTGACTGTTGGGGAAGGGTGATTGGCTGACACCGAATAATTGTCTTCACAATTACCCGAGGCGTTTACCAAGGCTGGAGATTTGTCCATCACCGTCTATGTGATGAACGCACCTCGGCAGCTCCACCCGAAGGCGGCCGCCCCTTAACTCTCGGACAATTAATTGACATAGGCGGGAAGGGGACATTGCTAAAGTCCGGTGCCAGCTGGCCCGTTTGAAAAACAAAACATTGAAATTTTGTCGAGGGAGCTATGTACCGCTTTCCTGCAATACTTGTTTGCTGTAAATAAACTGCTTTTGTTAACTACTGCTTTTTGGACCTCACCTGAAGCCCAGGACAACACGCTCTATTTGCACTCCTGTTACATTTGGTAGCGGAGCGTGGTTGTCCTGGGCTTCAGGTGAGGTCCAAGAAGCAGTAGTTAACAAAAGCACCTGATGTAACGCCAACCTTTCGCAGGCCTCCAAGTGTTATCATATCGCCTACACCACTCTACCCAGCATTACATCGTAATAATTCCGTCTATTTACCACCGCATGCTCAGCCTCCACGTCCGTACGGACGCTCAAAACCTGTGAATGAGTATGTAACCTCATTTTTGCAATTGCCACAGCCTATTCCTCCAGATTTGGAAGATTATATGCCACGAAGTGCTTTACCACTTCCTCCTCCTCCTCCTGCAGATCTTAGTATTAATACAATAATGACACCAGTGACTACCGTAAAGATAAACGTTAGGGTGGAGGGTAAGCTGGTTGCTGCTCTGGCAGATACTGGAGCCCATGTGTCTCTATTGAGCCATTCAGTCTTCGATGACCTGCCGACTCGTAGTAGTCTTGAGCTGTGTTTACCGGATATCATGGCAACAGCTGTGACTGGCCATGCTTTAGAAATAGTCGGCAAAGTGCACTTACATGTTCAGGTAGAATCCTCAGTGATAAGGCATTCCTTGTATGTTGCGAAGGGGATGCCCTATCAATGTATTCTAGGGATTGACTTTCTGAGTCGTTTTGGACTAGTCGGCTTTGACTTTCAACATGAATTGCTACATATTGGGAAGGAGCGTGCTCTTTTCCGACCAACTGAGTGTCCGATTTTGGTGTCCGATATTGATTTTTCTTACGTGGCTGTTGTTAGGGCAGTAGAAACCACAACGGTTTCGCCGCGCGCTGAAGTAGTATTGCCATGTGCAGGAAATATATATAGTGCGGCTATGTTTGAGCCAAATCAGGAATTAAGCCAGAAACATGGCAGTCTTGTGGCGAGAGCTCTTGTTACTACCTATGAAGGGGGAACGACGGTATTGGTAAGAGTCATGAATCCATCACAGCAGTCGGTGAAAATTTATAGAAACATGCGGGTTGGGACGTTAGAACCGTACGATGAGGTGGTCGCTATTCTAGATGAGGACGGTTCTCTAACTGGTGGTAGTTCAAACCAGCTAGTTCCTGTATACTCAGTAAGTGCTGAAAACAATCTTTGTCATCGTGGGATTGAACTGACATTTTTACCTTCACAACTGAAAGAACTGAATTTGGATGGTATCGATTTATCGGATCCCCAGTTATGCAAGTTAATGGACTTCCTATGTAATACTATGCAATACTCTGATGTATTTGTAAGTTCGAATCAACCAACAGGATACGCCGCGGAGTTTGAACATCGCATATTTACTGGAAATCACCCTCCAATTAAGCAACCACCCTATAGGATTCCTGTAGCACAGCGACAGCTTGTCGATGATCAGATTACAGTTATGCAAGATCAGGGAATAGTTAGACCATCAAAAAGTCGTGGTCATCACCTGTTGTCCTAGTTAAGAAGAAAGACGGTACATGGAGGTTCTGTGTCGACTATCGTAAGCTAAATTCGGTCACAAAGAAAGATGTGTTTCCACTCCCAAATATTACTGAAATACTTGATACTATGTCAAATTCTCGGTATTTTTCATCGCTCAACTTGGCCCAGGGGTATTGGCAAATCCCCATTCAAGAAGATGACAGAGAGAAAACGGCGTTCATAACGCATAGTGGGCTCTATGAATTTAACGTTATGCCATTCGGTCTCTGCAACCTTTCAGAGGTTGATGGAAGTAACGCTTGCAGGTCTGAACTGGTCAATTTGTTTGGTGTATAGAGATAATGTCGTCGTTTTCTCAGCTTCGTTTGAGGATCATCTCGCAAATTTGGGACATGTTTTCTATCGTTTTCGTTGGAAGGATTAAAAATTAAGGCTAGAAAGTGCCAGTTTTGTAGGTCAAGTATACAGTTTCTGGGGCACGTGGTATCTAAAGATGGGATTCGACCCGACCCGGATAAAACTGCTAAAATTTTGGAGTCTGTAGCTCCTAGAAATATAGACGAACTCAGAGCAATATCTTGGTCTAGCTTCCTATAATCGGCTGATTGCCAAGAGGCTTTCCAGCTGCTTAAGGATCGCCTCACTTCACCACCTGTCCTTGCCTATCCTGATTTTGCACGTGTTTTTGTTTTGAGAACTGATGCTTCTATCCTGGGGTTAGTGCATTGCTAGCTCAGGAGTGCCCCGAAGGTGAGAAGACCATAGCGTTTGCTAGTCGAAATTTGAGGAGTAGTGAAAGGAATTATAGCGTAGTGGAATTATAATGTCTGGCAGTAGTCTGGGGAGTTAAGTATTTTAGAACTTATTCGGTAGGCGTTTTACTATTGTCATTGACCACACACCATTGCGTTGGCTTTCGAAATATGGAAAACACCAGGAGGGGCGACTCGCTCGGTGGGCATTACTTTTACAGAGCTACGATTTTGATGTAGTCTACAAGCCGGGCAAAACCAATGCTGCGGCTGACTTCTTGTCTCGACTGCCCGAGGTTCAAATTACTACCGTGAATGCTGAGTACAACTTCTTATCAAAGGCACAGTTAGCTGACAGTGAGCTGTCACCGATGATTCGTTTTCTTAGTGATGACAGTTTGCCTAACGACGAGGATTCGGCCAGGCATATAGTCCGCCAGCCGCCAAGATTCCTGCTGGTTGAAGGGGTCCTATATCACCTGTACCCGCGGATTGGTAAGCGAGAACAGACGCTATACAACCAGGTAGTTCTACCAGTAAGTCTTAGAGAGTCTGTCTTGCGGGAATATCACGACAGTCCGCTGGGTGAACATCAATCCTTTGAGCGTACTTACCTGAAAATTCTGCCAAAGTACTTTTGGGATGGCATGTATTCAGATATACGCCGATGGTGCGAAGCCTGTGACTCGTGCGAAACTAAAAAGTCAGCCCGTAAGTTTCGCACTGCTCTTAAGTCTATACCCGTTCAGAGAGTGATGGATCGCATGGCGGTCGACAGGCCCTTTACCACTCACAGAAAGTGGAAACAAGTATATCATCGTTTTTATGGATTATTTGTCTAAGTGGCCCGAAGCCTTTCCTTTGACAGATACCAGTACTGAAACTGTAGCTAGGGTTTTTGTGGAACAGATTGTTTGTAGATTTGGAGCTCCTGCAGAATTATTCTCAGATCAAGGTCCTCAGTTTAAGTCGGTCAACTTGCAAGCTATTTGTGACATCTTGAATGTAGACAAAACCTTTAAAACACCACACCGTACCACTCGCAAACTGACAGTCTAGTGGAACGGTTTAATGGCACCCTCCTTACTATGCTTAGCATGTACGCAAATACTAGACAGACAGATTGGGATAGATATATTCCGTCTGTTCTGTTTGCTTACCGAACAACGAGGCAGGAATCTACAAAGCTAACACCATTTTTGCTCATGTGCGAGCGCGAACAAATTTACCGTAGATGTCACATTGCGGGCTCCCTCTGAGTACTGCGAGCTGGACGACTACAAGGCAGTCCTTCTGCGTGGTATTCGAGAGGCGTGGACTCTAGCAAGAGAAACTATTGATTTGGCACAACAAAAGCAAGCGATTACATATGATCGTCGGCTTAACGACCCCGAATTTTCAGTAGGAGAGCAGGTCTGGTTGCATAATCCCGCGCTCGGTCGGGGACGCTCACATAAGTTAGCGCATCCATGGCATGGACCATTTACTATTATTCAAATTAAACACCCGGGTGTCCTGATCGAACCATCCAGAGGTCGGAATCGTAAGTGTCAGCTCGTACATATTAATAGATTGAAGCGCTACCGCGGTCCTGCCGTGCCAGCGTTAAGTCCACAACCACAGAACTTAGAATCAGTACTTGGCCTTTTGCCTGCTATTGATGAAGGTGCTGAAGCAAACGGTGAGCAATCGGTGCAGGAAGATTCTGACGTAGTAGACGATGGCGACGCTGAGGAAGAAGCTGTGTACTGTGAAAATGACCAAAACCAGGCATCTGACCCCCTAGATTCGAAAATTGCCGTAATATATAACCTTCGCTCAGAAGCCGAGAGAAAGCGGGTTAAACGCTTTGAGCCAGATTAGACGTCAACTTACTTAAACAGTTTAACTTAATTTGATTCAGAACTATATTCACTAGGAGTTTAATTTGAGGTACTGTAATTAGGTTAGTTCAACTAGTGTATTAGAGTATTGCTAAGTCTAACTAATTTTCATATTTCTTTTGTTTTAGTGTTTGCTCCATGTAGCCGCGCCCGCCCAGGGTTTGGGCGACCGTGTTTCTCTGTTTGTGCTTTGTTAGTCGCTTGCGCTCTTTTGTGGTCTTCTTGCTATTTGCTGGTGATGAATAAGAAAAACGAACCGCCAGTGAACTGGAAAGGGAGAACTCGTGAACAGCGCTATTATCCCAAATGCTCAAGTCATCCGTCTTGGCGTCCCAAAGTCCGTATGCTGGAGGAGCGTCGTCCAGGAAAGCCAGTAATTGTCTGCTCGCTGCAGAAACATTATTCCGTTTTTCCTTAGTTGTTGTCCAAAGCCCAAACGCATAAGTATTGCTCCTTGGAAACTGAAGGACTGGTCCATGATGGGGATAAATACGCCGGCAGTAAAGTAAACATTCTACAGCTAGCTTTTTCGTCCGATCCTGAAGATATTTATATCTACTGCATCGGATTTATGACGGACTTCAAGGCCATTAATTTTCCATCGAACCTTCAAAGATTCCTTAGCGACGGCCAATGTCATTCCGTCGCCAATGGATCCTATAATGATGGTCAGCGCCTTTACGACACATACCAGATTCCTCTCCGTCATCTGGTTGAACTTTCCCGAATCTTTCTGTCCGTAACTGAGCATCGTCAGTACGTCAAGCGCTCGGGACAACAAACGGTTGGTCTAGTCTATCAAATGAAGTTTCTGTATGGAATTGAAAAGAGCGAACAAATTCAGCGTTTTGGACTTGATTTGGTCCCCGTTGGTCGCCAGCTTGAGTATGGCGTATCTGACGTTACTTACCAGTGGAGAATTGCTCAGTACTGTTTCAGCAAGCTCCTGACTAGAAATATTACAACTGACACAATCATAGTTCTGCTGAATGGGTGTCGCGATCATATTTCTATTACCACATTGCCCTTGGGACATCATCGTAGAGTCAAGCGTCGTCGACGGCTTTCGACTAAAACTTTTCGATCCTATTCCCCACCAAACCCTAAAGAAAAGAAACTCAGGCAACAGGACCGTTGGTCTGACAATAGCTCTGTCGATTCGATGCCGTCGGATCAAGAAATTGGCCCGCCAGCCCCAGCCCCTGGTCCTTCAGACGTCCACGTTGATGGTGATCTACCAGCCCCAGCCGATGTGTCTGGTCCCAACAGTTTTGCTCAAGATGAATTGCCGTCACCGTCCGGTACCCTACAGCCTGATCCGGCAGCTGCAGTGTCTAATCCTGGTGACCGGCAAAAAGAAAGTCAACCTGACCTTCGGAACTGTCACCAGGATTAGACACTGCAGCTGCCGGATCAGGCTGTAGGGTACCGGACGGTGACGGCAACTTTTGCGTTATCTCGACAAATCTCGGCAAATCCCCAGAAAACATTCTTTGGCTACTGCTCTGGTTAATTTCCATCGAATGTACCCTGAGCCTGGCTTGACTTCTTATGAAATTTCTGCCATTCGTGGCTACCCTCCTGCTTGGGAGATCCGTCACATGATAGGAGGTGTAACTTTTGTAGCCCAGGCGTCGTCAGATAAGCCGAACGCTGCGTTTGAGAATTTGGGCACAGTACTACTACAGATCATGAACCCTGCTATAGGGCCGCTCATTCTCCCCCGGAAGACTGGGAAACTGTATCGTTATCAGCGGCTGCAACGACGACAGGAATCTGATAGCAGTCGGTTTATTCCACACCCTGGACTTCCCGTTGCCACGCTCGCAACGGCGGAGGCTAATGCGAGTGTTGATCCCCGTTGTGAACATTGGACAGACAATTCTGTGCTATTCTTCGGCAAAGGCTCCGTCTTTAGTAATTTCCACTATTCCCCTATCACCGTTGGTGATCAAGACTTTACATGTGTCGAACAATCATATCAGCATGAGAAAGCCCTGTTTTTCGAAAAGACTGACATCGCTGATGATATCTTAGCCACTTCCGATCCTGTGGCACAAAAACGACTGGGCGGAGTATTGACTAAAAACACTGACAGCTCCTGGTACTTTGTTGCACAGTACCACATGTATGCTGCCCTTTACGCAAAGTACACCCAACATCCAGATTTGCGTCAACATCTTTTATCGACTGGTACGCGCCATCTAATTGAAGCTAGTCCGAACGATTCTTACTGGGGCAGTGGTTCATCCTTGTCTGTCACTACAGACTAGACTGGCTCTAACATAATGGGCCGTCTGTTGGTGGCGTTACGTAAACATCTAGCAAGCGGATGCACACGCTAGACTATGTAAGTCTGAGGTGGCTGTTAAACAATAAATTACAGAAATAAATTATTTAATGATGCGTGTCGGATTACTTACAATAATACTCGGTATATACATGTTATGGCTCATAAAATAATAACAGAGTTTTAATACCTACGGAAAGTATTAAGTGTATCACTCTCTCCCGCGTACGACCCCGTGTTTTGCTATTCAGACAGCTGTTCTTTGAAATAATACAATAAAGTATATTTTGACTTTGTTTCTGTTTTGCAGTGGTATACGTATTTTGGTTTAGGTCGCTTTCCCCTTGGTCATGGCGTAAAATTTATCCAAATCATGATGATGATGCGGATGACACATTCTTTATCTAGTTTTGGCAGTAGTGTTAGTATAAACAGTGTACCAGAATATAGAATTGTTGGTTTAGATGGTAGGGGTTTAAAGGTTGAAAAAGTTGATCGAACAGAGGAGTTGCGTTTACGTCAAGCTTTGCATCGAGAGGTTCATGAACGCTGGAGACGACCTCCGTCTCCTGATTTTGTACATCGTAGACCTTCGGTTAGTTTTGGTTACGTAGGTGAAACTGATGCAGACTATATTCCGGAGTATGTTTTTAATTCAGTCACTCAAAAGTATGAAGTATTCAACTCCGAAGCGCACCCTGAATTAGTATTAACCTTTAGGTTCCTGGATGCCGGATGGTACCGGTCTCCCCGATGCAGTATGGTTGGACAACGCCCATCCAGCTTGGGAGATGTTTCGAACTCCGCCACCATGGCCGGAAAGACGCCGTCCGCGAATTCGATTACCTCTTCCGGATGTTGTGCAAACATCCGACCGAGCTTATGGCTACGGTGTCGTTGCAGTCCTTGAGGCTCCAGTAGAACCATGCATAGGTCAAAATTCTCGCCGCAGAAAGCTAACCTGAAGTACCCCACTACGGGTTAGCTTGTGCACGCTAAGCTGACTGGATGTAGGTGACAACTGGTCAGTTAGCCTTAGCTTGCATAGTGCTTTTAATAGCTGTAAGCTAAGGCTAACTAAACAACTGTCACCTACATCCAGTTAGCTTAGCGTGCACAAACTAGCCCGTTGTGGGGTACTTCAGGTTAGCTTTCTGCGGCGAGAATTTTGACGTATGCACAAGACGATACTGATTCAGAAACTGAGTATGATGATCCGCCAGAGGATGAACCGCATGCGTATGGTAGTCTTGCATCTCATCGTTGGTCGAACGGTTCGTTGGCGACAGACGACCCGCGTAGTATTCATCCTGAGGATTATAGGATTATAGAAAGAGGTTCTATTCAGGATTTGCTCTGTTACTCATCTAGGGACTACGTATGCCCAACTAGGCGTCGTAGATGTAGCTTCTAAATAAGATCTAACTTTAAATTTAGGTTTCGTTAAATATAAAATTATTTCAATTTAGACGAATGAGCTTATGGTGTACATATGATTGTATGTGAATTTAGCAGACTATTTAGTGATTTATTTCTAATTAATTGTAGGTAGCATGACGGCGTATTCTTCAATAGCTGGTATTCTTTCTCAAGGTCGGTTTGCCGATTGCCCTAACCTTGCTAAGCGTTTTGATCACTGGATCACGGTTTTGGAAAGACTGTCCTTAGATTATGTAAATGATGATGCTTTAAGCCCCTGGTCTTTAAAACATTTTGAGCATTCCAGATACCTATTTTCCGAAATTGGCTCATCTCCTCGTTGCCGATCATAATTTCTTGTTTACATCTCTAAGTTCACATGAATCATCCTACTTCCAAACTAGGGGACATCCTTTCCTTGAAAACTACGCAGCAGCACTTTTTACTCAAATGCTTAATGCTACTGCATTCGCTCATGAACGAGATCTGTGTCTGCGTAATCTAGATACTAGTGCTTAGGTATTTTCTAACCGTGCTGGTGCTCAACCAGGTCTTAGGCATATTCGCTTTGCTGATTATTCACTGCAAGATATTTATGTATGTGATTATCGTAGTAGTACTGTTTATGGTCAAGAAAACCTGGAGAAATTTTTTCCCGTTCCGGAATTTCTGTCAACCAATAGTACTTCCTGAGATGGCGTTGAAGCTGACTTATTTGGGTTAGGAGTTGTTTTTGCGCAGTTGCTTTTCCATCGCGACCCTTTTCAAGCTGCATCACGCCTGCCCTATCAGCGCAAGATAGCGTATGGTGACTACACTATACCCTTAAATATAGTTACTTCTCCTGAAGCTGCGCATGTTATTCGCAGGCTGCTAAGTCCTCTTCCCGCTAGGCGACCTTCCGCTATCGTCTTGCTGCTAGAACCTTACTTTGAGTCCACTCGTCGTAATCCTAATTCGCTCCCGTTAGAAGCTATTCAAGCCACTGTTCCAGCTTCTACAAGGAACCTAACCCGCCTACCTAATGCAGTCAGGCAGTAAGCAGTCGCTCGACACTGTCTCTTTGTTCCTCTAACTCTACAGCTCCTTTTAACTGCCCTCTGCAGGACACTGAAGGGGACGAACCTTCGACCTCGGTTGCAGCAGTGTCTTTAGAACGACCGCATAGTCTGACTGACTTTCCCCATTCAAGCGGTCTTCTCCAAGCACTTTCTAAGCGCGTGTCGAGTCTCTCTGACGCTAGTTCTAATTTCAAGCGGTCTCGAACTGATTGAGTGATTTTGTTTTAATGATTTTGTATCCAAGCTCTGCAGTAGAGTTGTCTCGACATCTCGAAAATACAAGGAAAAAACATATATATCGAAAAGCAGCAACAAAAAACCACTGCATATTTTGATTTTATACTACGTATTTGCCACTGGCAGCATGCGAGATGCGTCCTACCAGATTTTCTTGTAGTGCATTATTTATTCGCTTGTGCTACCTGTTTAGTCTGTCCCGTGGCAGTGCGCGGGTGGCGTCCTTCTAAAGTCTGACCAAAAAATGTAGGGAGCGAAATTGTTTTGTTTATACTGAATTACCGGTACATTTTTGCTGCAGCAATGTATATATTTTCTGAACCGTCATGGCATGAACTTTCTTTTGGTTGAAAAAATTTTTTTAAAAAATTAAAATTCATCAAAAGCCGATTTTTAATTTTGAAAGATCAGAGAAGGCAGGAACTACCGTTCGGTGGAAAATTAGCGCATGTCTCAAACATTTTAATCCCAAATCAGCTATTTGTCAAGAATTCGAATTATTATTTTTCGATTTTCAAAAACCTTTGATCTTCGCTTTTCCAACTTTATTCTATTTCGACTCACTCACAAAAATTTTTAAATTATTTTCAACCGCTTACGTGTTAGCTTGCATTGATCTATTGGTTTTTCAATTTGAAAATCGATTTTTCGAAAAATACCACATTTACCCAAATCACAACGCGAATCCAGCAAAAGTGGGTAAAAATAACAACCAAAAGTTTAATCTAGCTAATCCAACGATAAAGTTTTCGTGGCACGACTTATATTCACCCTAACGAATTTTTAAACAATCTTTTTACCGATTTTTCTAGTTTACACTATTTGCAGCAATTCAATGCACAATATAGCACAACTTGTCAGAAATCAGCTGAAATAGGAAATTGTTTAAAAATTCGTTGCTGGGGCAGTTTAAGCCTTAGCCACGAAAACTTTATATTGTTGGATTCAGCTCAGATTAAACTTTATGATAATGTTATTTTTACACACTTTTGCTGGATTCGCATTGTCGAAATTTTGGGTCAAAAAGTGGTATTTTTCGAAAAAATCGATTTGCAAATTTTGAAAAACCACATATATCACATGAAAGCTAACATGTAAGCGGTCCTGAAAATCCAATTAAAACATTTTTGCATTGAGTGAGTCGCGAGTAATAGCCAGTCAAAGTTGGAAAAGCGGCAAAGATCAAAGGTTTTTGAAAATCGAAAAAATTGAATAACTATCGCAATTCTTGACGAAATGAGCTGATATTCGGGATTCAAAATGTTTGGGACATGGGCTAATTTTCCACCGAACGGCTAGTTCCTGCCTTCTACTGATCTTTCAAAACTTAAAAAATCGGCTTGTTTTGATGAATTTTAATTTTTTTAAATTTCTTTTTCAACCAAAAGAAAGTTCATGCCATGGCGGTTCAGAAAATATATACATTGCTGCAGCAAAAATTTACCGGTAATTCAGCATAAACAAAACAATTTCGCTCCCTACATTTTTTGGTCAGACTTTAGTTTTGTTTGACTACATTTGTGCATTCACTGTCTTTTTGATGTGTAACTGTACTCTGGTTGCACGCGTTGGCGTCCTTCCAGTTTGACTGCCTGTTCAGATATTTGTTCTGTATTCTTTATGTCGGCTAATTTATCATTTACCTATGCATTTTCCGCATATGTTGCGTCTATTTCTTGTTTACTGCCACTTCTTCTACGAAGCAATGATCTGTTACCTGTGCGTCTACTAAAATATTTCTACGTACTGACCTTTCGTTTTGAAATTGGTGGACCAATTTTTTGTAAGGGGGGAGGTGTGTGACGGGTTGCAGAAACAAGCTTTTAAAAGTAAGAAAATAAGTGAGTAAAAGATTAAAGAGAAAAAAGAAAAAACCTGAGACTGAAATGAGAAAAATTTATTTAACAACTAATGGTCCGACCACCGACTTGTATTAATGTCTGGTTTTTGGTGTAATAATGCGTGAAGTAACTGTAAACTAATGTCTGGCTGAAAAATGTGCAAAAACGCGCACTGGAAGATGAGAAAAGAAACCCTTTTGAGAAATAGCGGGACTGTTAAAATTAGTCATTGCTTGTGCAAAATATAGGAAAACAAACTCAGCTGAATATTCCAAAGCTAAGCTGTCGTGTCTGCTAGCGTGTCTGCCACCACACCACAATACACACTATCTAACCCTCGTTGACTGGTAACCGCGCGAGAGCACATCAACCTCAAAGAAAGGTACCCGACACAAGAAGCAGCAGCAAAGTAAAATTTTTCCTCACCTCTTACTCTTAATAAACATTTGCGTGTTTACCAGGACAAATTAGTTTGAGGCAGAACGTCATTACAAAATCATTAATGCCAGCTGGACGGCCAACCCAAAAGGCCGGGCACCTGTCCGACCGGACACGCAGCCAAGGCCAATACTGGGGCTGGGCAGCTCGGTAAGGAACACAAATCGAGGCGCGGAAAGTCAGCGCCCCCCACCAGCCTCCACGCAAAGCCCATGACCACCGACAAAGCATCATAGTCCTGGGGTAAGCCGGGAAGACAGGCGAAACACTGCACCAGGACAGACAAGCCCAGACAAAGTTCTAAAGGCGCCAAAGCAAACCCAGGCGCAAAATGGGCCTTCCCAGCTGTACTCTGCAGAAGACCAACGCATAGTAGGGTACAGCAAGGATCAAAGGACTCAAACCAGGGTTTTTTTTTTGGTTTTCGGATTTGCGTCAACCTTGCGTCCCGCTAAGTTTAAGTTGCGTCCGGTTAAGAAATTTTGCGTCCAGATAGAATTTTTGTTTTATCGTGTTTTCATGCAAAAAATTTATTATTTTTAATTTTGATAATTCCTTTATTTAACACTATTACACTATTTAGAAAGTGGATGCTGCTTAAAATCACTTTACAAGGGTCCCTATAGAATATAATCGGCCAAGGTACACGGCGGGGGTCTGGGGGCAGAGCCCCCCGAAGTTGAAGAATTTTTTGCAATTCCAGAATAATCCGTAATGGAAATGTTTAAAAAGATTTTATTTGCACCTGTTGCATCTAGCGCAATACCTTGAGTAATTTTCAATATTTCAATGTTATAATATAGTTAAACTAATTAAAGTATTAAAATTTAATGAACTGTTTAGGAATATCATTGAGAAAAAAGGCAGTAAAGATCAAATATATATACATTCAGTTTCGAAAACTCTGAGAACGACTGATCCCTGAAAACAGCATTGGAAGTGAGCACCGGGGGTCTGGGGGGCGGAGCCCCCCAGAAGTTGGAGATTTTTTGCAATTACGGATTAAATCCGTAATGGAAATGTTTAAAAAGATTAATTTAGCGCAAATATTTTCCTAACTTCCTAGCTTACTTAAAATATTTACTTTTTAATTTTACTACTTTAAGGAAACCGAAAATTTTGTCCGACTTCTTATTTTAGACGCCAAAAATGTCCAAAAAGGTGAAAAACACTATTCTCATCCCGATATAAGTATTTTTAATTTTTCCAAGCTTAAACCTGAATTTTCAAAAATACCGGGTCACCGGGTCAGGGGTCGACCGGGTCACCGGGTCAGCAAATATTGACGCGGTTTCATCTCTGGTCTGTAGCATCTAACGCATTTCGTGTGTAATTTTCGATTTTATTGACATACATTATTGATAAACTAATTACTGTCTTAAAAATTAATGAAATAGTTATTACATTAATATCACCAAATATCACTAAGAAGAACGGTAGTAAATATGGAAGCACAAATTCCATTTTCAAAACCCTGATAATTAATGATTCCTGAAAGGATTTCCCATTTCACTATTAACGCTAGTTGCAATAAATTCATCGTGAAATGCACGTACATAGGCCTTTTGTATTTGAAAATTTTAGAAAAATGGTAGTCTTGCATTGTATAATTCAAATTGCCATTTGTGTATTTTTGCAAAAACCGTTTTTTAGAAGAACCAAAGAATTTGGATATTCTGCTCCTGCTACAGTTACAAATTTGTTAATTTCGGGGTTTTACTTTACTACTAATCTTAATCCTGCCTGACGTGTTGAATGAGAACAATATAAATGTTCACGATTATGCATCTTGTAAAATCTATATATATTGAAGTGAAATTTATGAGTTCGAAAAGATTTTATATGGATGCAGGTGGGCAACAACTTAACAAATTACATTGAGTAACATTGAAGTATGACCTTGCAACTTGGCATTCCATGACAAAGTGGGAAACACCGGGGGTCTGGGGGCGGAGCCCCCAGAACCTGAAGAAATTTTTGGAAAAAACGGAAAAATTGGTACTGGAAACATTTAAAGATTTTACTCTTACAAAAGTGAATTTTCTCCCGAAATAATGTTGCGTCTAGCTTGCGTCCAGTTAAAATTTCATTGCGTCCGGATAAGAAACTTTGCGTCCAGACGCACATCTGGACGCAAAAAAAAAAACCCTGACTCAAACGGCCTACGCACCCCTTTATACAGCACCGCTGGATAGCCGGTACCACATTACCCGGAACCAAACAACAGCCCGACGCGGAGATTAGCTTTCTTCAAAACGAAGCCTCCGTCCAGCAGAGCAAAGGGGGCATGGCCACGACACAAAATCAAGGCGGGGCAGGAGGGAGCACAGACAAACAGGCTAGAACACAGAAACAGAAAAAATAGCATACCGAATGGCAAAGATGCGAATTCAAGACAAACGCAATGAAAGAAAATACAATGTGAGAAGTAGCCCAAACACGTGTTGGAACTCCAGAAAACAGTGCTGTCCTGGCCCTCAGCCAGAGAACGGGCCGAAAGCCGGACCGCACAGCCACTGGTGCCCCAAATCAAAATTAAGTGCAACCCCGGGGAATGGGTGCCAGGGAACAGCGCGCACAGAACACCAGGGCAGGCTGACCTGTCAAGCCAGCCCTGAAAGCCAACGCGCCGAACCCCCGCAACCAACCCCCAGAGCTAACATGAGTTCACTGATTCAAATTTCAAAAGAACTGGCAACGAAATGATCAGCTTTTTATAAAATCATTTCAATCTTGCAAACTTGAATTGAACGTTTAAGTACGAAAACTACAGAGTTATGAATTTTTATCGAAACTAAACTACCTCACCCGGAAAAGTGTTGTCCGCAACCATTACCACTGACAACCAAAATCTCTCTAAAAATAAAACAAATATTGTACAACGTGCAAGAATTTTGAAAAGTGCAAAATTTTGATAACTTTGGCAGGGTTTACCCCTCTCTTTTGAAAATTTGGAAATACTCATTTTTTTAAAAAATCCATTGGCTTAGCCAGGGGTCGACTGGTGAGCCAAAGAAATCAATCAAAATCAGACTAGAGGTTGGTTCAAGGCCAAGCCTAAAATTTTAAAAGGGATCTCAAAATCTACTCATTGAACACGGTCGCCACGTTGTGAATTTTAAATTTAGGACTAGATCAAAATTGAAAGAACGAGAACAGGTTCGTGATGAGTGTGCGAAAATGAGAACCCTAATTAAATTTAGCAAAAGACTAATCAAACAATCACTCTTTATTTTGTCACTAAAAATTCAATTTCAATAGAATAACCAATTTTACAAATAATGAAACATCAAAATATAATAGCTGACCGTGTTGAAGTTCTCCCCCCTCCCCCCTTAACCAACCTCTTGAGTCCTGCCTTCTGATCGTGGATGGGATGTCCTTGAAAATGGATTGAAAAGTGACCGCGTTTTCGAAAAGCCAACTCCCTTTTATAGTCAAAATCTAATTTGCATATTGTACGAAATTTCTCTTGTCTGATAGCTAACTTTGGAAGCCAGGGTTTCTGCACAGAAAGAAGCTAGCTAAATTTCAAAGCCAAGACTTTTACACAAGAGTACGAAAGAAATACTTTCAAATAATTTCGATGAAATTCTACCATGCTGTTGCGCAAATCTCATAGAATGAACAAATTCAGAAAAGAGAGGAACCTTCAGCCGAAAGTCTTGATCCTGTGTTTAACTTTGGTTGCTGACTTTGCTATCTACTACGTACCGCTTCCCTGCAATACTTGTTTGCTGTAAATAAACTGCTTTTGTTAACTACTGCTTCTTGGACCTCACCTGAAGCCCAGGACAACACCCTCTGCTTGCACGCCTGTTACATATGCACTCTCTGACACCAAGATTTTGCGCAAAGATAGTTCGCCAACCAGTCTTGCTTCATCTATCGAAAAATTACGTAGGAAATCCTGGTAGTGGTACTACCACCTTAAGGTGGTAGTACCACTAGCGGGATTTTCGACCTAATCATGGCATAAATGAAGCAAACATGACGAAACTAGTGGTGAAACACGTTTGGTTGGCAGGCTATCTTTGCATAAAATTTTGGTGTCTGAGAGTTCATAATTTGCTAGCTACCATCATGGCTTAGCGCATGCGCAAATAATCAAAATTTTATTTAAGCCTTGTATCCTAAATTTGAATCTGCCATGTGAAAGAGCATAAAAAGAGCTTTAAAATGATGTGCATATCTCTTCTGTACGTGGTCTCTATCAAAAGTTACAAGCGGTTGAAGCTGAATAGCTGATACATAGCTGATATAGCTCAATTACGTTGACCGTTTGCACACATAATGTAAAGTAAAAACAGTATATCCGAAAATTAAATCTATTGGGTTTTAACGGTTCCTTTTGCGTTATTTATGTGCATTATTTAATAGAAAGCACTTTGCAGCTGCTTGAAAGCATTGGAAATTTCGAAAACCAAAGCAAACAATGAAAAATTACAGAATTTTTGTTTTTGATTTTCTCGTCACTCCTTCAGTCAAAATGGACCAAATTTTCCAAATATGTTTTGCATCGGCATACGCTCAGGCCGTTTTCTTGGTTTTTGGAAAAACGCAATATTAAGCAAGATATAAATTTTACAAATTTTCAAAACACGCTAAAAAACGGAAAACTCACTTTTACGAAAAACTAAAAAAAAACGGCCTGAGCGTATTTGTAAACTAACCATATACTGAAAATCTCAAATGATTTCATAAAGGATTGAAGGAGATATTTAAATTTAAAGCTTTTAATACATTTCCTATTGTGTAGACAGCAAGCCAGTCCTCGCAGCGTCGTAGATTAGCTCATCTGATGCAAAACATAATAAAGAACAATTATGCCAAATTTCAAAGCGATTGATTAAGTTTTTAGTTCACAGTATCTGTTCAAAGTCCACCCCGGTAGTGGTACTACCACCTTAAGCCAAAACCAGTTTCATCCGGAAACCAAAAGTTCAAAAATATCGTTTGATCGAAACGACACTTTTTAGTTGCACTGATTGCTGCTTTCGAGCTAAAGAAATCGCTTGACCAAGTTGAGAAAAGTTTATGCAATGCAAAATTACAATAAACAAGTCTAGTTGGAAATTTTCTTCGCGGAACCCCCGCGCAAAATTTTTGTTGGCTGTATCTTCCAAGGTCGCATCCATTGCCCATGTATGATTATTATTATTATTATTATTATTATTATTATTATTATTATTATTATTATTATTATTATTATTATTATTATTATTATTATTATTATTATTATGTCGATAGCCTTTTCAATTCTGAAAAACTTCTTCTTGGAACAAACGTCCATTTTGAGGCTGTTTAAAGTTATTGGTCAAAAACCGCATCTTCGTGATTTTTCAATTTCTGTGTTTTTGGGATGTCTCATAAACAGGATAATTAACAAAAGTTACAAACTGAATATTGAAAACAGCTCTTTGACAAGTTTTAGATACTGTATTTAACTATAAAATGAGTTAGAAACGTTTCGAACGGTTTCGATATGAGTAAGTTATCGTTGTCTGAAACGAAAAATCTAAAGTTCCGTTTTTGGGCTATTTTCAATATGAATTTTGAATGACTGAAACTTTTCTATTCCTGGACGAAATCATCTCAGATCTCTTGGAGGGTGCAGTACCCTAGAGAGTATCAATGGGAACAATTTCAGTGAAATCGGTGGGGTCTCATTTTTGACCCAAGTGGCAGCTTGGGTCGAAAACAGCTAACGTGCTGAAATTAATGATCGTCTACATTCAGCCAGAGATCAATAAGCAATATGCTGAGCAAAGAGAAGAATTTTGAAAACTGGTGCGAAACAGTTCAAAAAGAGACTCAATAAAAGTGTCGGATATCCATCTATTAACCAGTAGAAATACGTAAAATCTTTAGTTAGGGGGAAAGCTTGTGTGGCAAGAAGAATGCCGCTTCTAGCACAGATCCATAGGTGTAATTGGGGGGGGGGGGGTAACCCCCGCCAGCCATTTTTTAAACCCCCCCCCCCAGAAATTTTTGGGGGCCCCCGGCCCCCGCCCCCAACTGGGGGGGGGGGGGGTAGTCGCGCCGAAGGCGCGAAAATTGGCCAAAAATTGGGCATTTTTAGGACAAATTTTGCAAAATTTTTCAAAAAAGTCAAAATTTTTGGCTTAACGTGTTTATTATCGCGAGAAATACACGTTTATAACGGTTTTATGGACTTCTAGACTCAATATTGACCTTATTCTAGACTCAGAAACATGTTGACAATCAAGTTTTCGAGTTTAAAAACACTGTCTAATGTTAAAATTACTTAATGATTTCATGTTTTTCGGCATTAGCAATGGCTAAATGCGATTTTTGGCATAAAAATTTTTTGGGGGAGGTTTGGGGGGCGGGTCGTGGGGGGGGTCTAAAAAGGGGGCCCCCCAAAATTCCGGGGGAGGGGCCCCCCCCCCAACCCAAATCCCCGTTACACCTATGCACAGATCATTTCGATAAGATGTGGCCTCCTGCATAGTTTCCCTGGAACTTTGGGTCTGGGGGGGGGGGTAAAAATTGGCGGACCTCCAAAAAGTGATGGGGGTGGGCGGAAGGTACGGGTACCCCCCCCAACCCCCACCCAGAATTCGGACCTCAGAAATTTCCGAAAAATGGCCCAAAAATGTAAAATTTTCTGTAAGTTGGGGCCCTTTTTTCATCAAAATAAGGCTTGTTCTTAACGTTTTAGGTGTTTTTGCACCGTTTTAAAGCGATTTTAGGTCAAAATTTTAGAAAAAATTTTCAAAAAATGACCATTTTTCGACCAAATTTAGCTAACTTTTTGGGTCCAAAAATCGTTGGGGGGGGGTTCGGGGAGGGTAGCCAAAAGTTGGGGGAGGGTAAGTAAAAAAATCTGGGGGGGGGGGTAAATTTGGTCAAAAATTTTGGGGGGGGATACCCCCCCAAAGGAAACTATGGCCTCCTGGGGCATAGGTGCAAGCATAGGTGTAACGGGGATTTGGGTTGGGGGGGGGCCCTCCCCCGGAATTTTGGGGGTGGCCCCCTTTTTAGACCCCCCCCAAACCTCCCCCAAAAAAATTTTTCTGTTTTCATGCCAAAAATAGCATTTTCAGCCATTGCTAATGCCGAAAAACATGAAATCATTAAGTAATTTTAACATTAGACAGTGTTTTTAAACTCGAAAACTTGATTGCCAACATGTTTCTGAGTCCAGAATAAGGTCAATATTGAGTCTAGAAGTCCATGAAGCCGTTATGAACGTGTATATTTCTCGCGATAATAAACACGTTAAGCCAAAAATTGGGACTTTTTTGAAAAATTTTGCAAAATTTGCCCTAAAATGCCCAATTGTTCTGGAAAAATGGGCTGGGGGGGGGGGGGGTTAAACCCCCCCCCCCCCCCCCCCCCCAATTACACCTATGGGTGCAAGGCGGAGGGGGGTTGGGGGGGGGGGTTGAGGTAGCCCTCCCAGCATTTTTTCGACCCTCCCCCAAAACTTTATGGGCGAGGACCCCCCCTCAACTGGGGTGGGCGGGGGGGCATAGGTGTACCACCTGTTTGGGTTGGGGGGAGTAAAAAGTCCAAATATGGCTTGGGGGGTCTCAAAAATCGGAAATTTTCAAAAAAAACTGTACCCAAACTGTATCCAAATTTTTTCAGCTAAAAATGGCCCTTTTTGGACATAAATCTAATAAAAAACCACTCGGATTGCGTTTTAAAACCTATTTTTTTAGCGTTTTTAACTGTTTCTAGACAATTTTTCAGAAAATTTTTGAAAAATTGCAAAAATTTTTGCAAAAATTGCAAAAATTTAGCATTTTTTCTCTTGTTTGGACCTCATTTTAGGGGGAGGGAGGGGGGGTCTGAGCTCGGCTTGGGGGGGGGACTGGGGAGTAGTCGAGGTCGGGTATGGGTGGTGGGGGGTCTGGCATAGGTGTAACGGAGATTTGGGGTGGGGGGGCTCCCCCCCAACTTTTTTTGGGGGGCCCCCTCTGGAGACCCCCCCACCCCCCCAGGACCCCCCAACCCTCCCCCAAGAAAATTTTTCAATTTTTATGCCAAAAATCGCATTTTCAGCCGTTTCTAATGCCATTGAACATTCAACTATGAAGTGATTTTGACATTAGACATGGTTTTTAAACTCGAAAACTTGATTGCCAACATGTTTCCAAGTCCAAAATAAGGTCAATAATGAGTCAGAAAGTTCATAGTACAGTTAAAAATGTTTATTCCTCGCAATAATAGACACGTTAAGCCAAAAATTTGGACATTTTTGAAAATTTTTGCAAAATTTACTCTAAAAATACCCAATTTTTGGCCGTTTTTCGCGCCTTAGGCGCGACAACCCCCCCCTCCCCCCACTTGGGGGGGGGGCCGACCCCCCCAAAAATTTTCGGGGGGGGGTTTAAAAAATGGCTGGGGGGGGCTACCCCAACCCCCCCCCCACCTTACACCTATGGGGTCTGGCCTCTCCGTGGGGGGGGGTCTCACAGGGGGTAAACTGTAGCCTGGTACACCTATGGGGGGAGGGGGGGGGGGGTAGTCGCGCTGAAGGCGCGAAAAATGGCCAAAATTTGGGTATTTTTAGGGTAAATTTTGCACAAGTTTTCAAAAAAGTCCAAATTTTAGTACTAAAGTGTTTATTATTCCGAGAAATGCACGTTACCTTCCTACTCAATATTGACCTTATTTGGGACTTGTAAACATATTGGCAATCAAGTTTTTGAGTTTAAAACCACTGTCTAATGATCTAAGACTCCAGGGGGGCCCCAGAAAAAGTTGGGGGCATGTATATAGGTGTAAGGTGGGGGCATACGTGTGGCTGGGCAAAAAATCTGGATGGGGGTTCCGACGGAGGGTGGGGGGACGCCCTGAAATTTTCGATTTCATGCTATTTTTGACCACTTTTGTGCCAAAAGTCTGGGGGAGGAAGCAAAATCTGAAAATCTGGGTGGGGGGTCGCGAAAATTTGTCATTTTGGGGGGGGTAGCCCCCCAGCCATTTTCTCAAACCCCACCAGAAGTTTTTTTTGGGGGGGGGGTCGTCCCCCCCCAACGGCGAAAAACGGCGAAAAATTAAACATTTTTAATGTAAATTTTGCAAAAATTTTAAAAAATGTCCAAATTTTTGGCTTAAAGTGTTTATTATTGCGAGAAATACAAGTTTTTAACTGTAAGTTGGGGGAGCCTCCCCTCCCCCACCTCAAATCTCTGTTACACTTATGGCGTGGGGGATTCCATCATTTTCAGCCGGGGGGGGGGGGGGTGGGCGGGCAAATTTTCGACCAACTTTACCCCCTCCCAGTGTTTTTTACTTTCCCTTTCCTTTTGGGGCCAAAAAGTTAGCTAAATTTTGCCAAAAAATTGTCATTTTTTGAAAAAATTTTCTCAAATTTTGACTTAAAAGGCTTTAAAGCCGTTAAAAACGTCTACAACGATAAAAACAAGCCTAGGTTCGGCGATAAAGCGTTAAAATGCTGAAAACATTGCATTTTTAGGCCATTTTTTCGATTTCCTGAGGTCCGAATTTTGAGGGGGGGGGGTCGGGGGGTTATATAGATAGTATATATCCAGGCCCGCACCCAGGATTTTGAAAAGGGGGGGGGGGGTCCCAAGTAAAATGCAACGGGGGGTCTGGGGGGTGGAGCCCCCCAGAACTTGAAAATTTTTTGCAGTTTTGTCCAAAACCGGTACATTGGACGTTAATTTCGAAATTATCGCGCCGACGGCGCGAAAATTTTTTAAAAATAGCTGTTTTTGCCACAAAATAACAAAAATTTTCCATTTAGTTATCCCAAAAGGGGGGGTCTAGACCCCTTGAACCCCCCCCCCTGGGTGCGGCCTTGTATATATCCCCATAAAAATGGGAGTTTTTCGCATACAGATAGAAAATTTTTTGGGATGGGTCTGGGCCCTAGGGCGTGGCTTGGGAGGTCTCCGTCCAGAGGGGACCGGGCCCCAAAAAATTTGGGGGGGACTCCCCCACCCCGAATCTCCGTTACACCGACCTGTGGGCATTTTGTACTTGCTCTCCCTCTTTTGGCTACCCCCCCCCCAGCACATTTTGTCTTAGGTATAACGGAGATTCGGGGTGAGGGGAGGCCGCCCAACTTTTTAGAGGCCCTCTGGAGGGAGACTCCCCCACACCCTGTAATATGGGTGTAGGATCAGTGCGGCCCTTGGAGACCCGTTCGAGATCCGTGCCAGCTAAATTCTCAACGAAACTGGCCAAATTTGGTATCGTTGGAATCTACACGACGAGTAATACAAGTCGCAAAAAGGTTTTGGGGGAGAGTCGAAAAAATGCTGGGAGGGCTACTCAGCCCTACAACCCTCCGCCTTGCACCCATAGGTGTAGTGGGGGGGGGGGGGGGGGGGGGGGGGGGGGGGGTGATAACCCCCCCCCAGCCCATTTTTCAGAACAATTGGGCATTTTAGGGCAAATTTTACAAAATTTTTTTCAAAAAAGTCCAAATTTTTGGCTTAACGTGTTTATTATCGCGAGAAATACACACGCTTATAACGGCTTCATGGACTTCTAGACTCAATATTGACCTTATTCTGGACTCAGAAACATGTTACCAATCAAGTTTTCGAGTATAACAACACTGTCTAATGTTAAAATTACTTAATGATTTCATGTTTTTCGGCATTAGCAATGGCTGAAAATGCTATTTTTGGCATGAAAACAGAAAAATTTTTTTTGGGGGAGGTTTGGGGGGGGGGGTCTAGGGGCCACCCCAAACCTCCCAAGAACACAAAATTTCTTTTCATGCCAAGCCAACATTTTTGGCCATTGCTGTGCCAAAATATGAAATCCGTAACAGCGTGGGACAGTGTTTTTAAACTCGAGCACCCTGCTGAGTCCAAGGTCAGCTGGTAGTCTAAATCCATGAAGCCGTTATGAACATTAGCATATTTCACCGATATCCACGTTAAGCAAAAATTGGGACTTTTTTTTTGAAAATTTCACAAATTGCCTAAAATGCCCAATTATTCTGGAAAAATGGGCTGGAAGGGGCCCCCCCAGTTACCTGTAATTGCAGACATGGAAGGAGGTTGAGGGGGCGGAGCCAGCCTCCAGCCGCTCCCCCAAAACCGCGCTCTCGTCGTGTGATTCCACGATACAAGCAACCGAGACCTAGTTGAATTTTTGCTTTTGAGCCAGGCAGCCCCTCCTGTTTTACACCATATTACAGGTGTAGGGGAGTCTCCCTCCAGAGAATACAAGGACGGGAAAAGCCTCCACCCCCAGATCTCCGTTATACCTAAGACAAAAATGTTGGGGGGGGCTTATTAAGGGAGAGCAAGCCCCTGAATGCCCACAGGCTGCTGGCTGGGACTGAGTCCCAAATTTTTGGGGCCCGGTCCCCCTCTGGACGGAGGCCTCCCAACCTAGGAAGGACCCCATCCCCAAAAAAAATTTCTATCTGTGTGCGAAAAACTCCCATTTTATATGAGATATACAAGGCCGCACCGAAGAGGGGGATTCCGAAGGGTCTAAAAGATAACTAAATATGGAAAATTTTTGGGCCCATTTTTTTGTGGCAAAATATTTAAAAATTTTCGCGCCGTCGTATATTCAGCCAACGTTAAAACTGCAAAAATTTTCAAGTTCTGAAATTCCACCCCCAGACCCCGTTGCATTTTAGCACCGAAATCACTTTATAGTTGCCAAACCTATATATATAACCCCCCCCCCTCCAAATTCGGACCTCAGGAAATCGAAAAAAATGGCCTAAAAATGCAATGTTTTCAGCATTTTAACGCTTTATCGCCGAACCTAGGCTTGTTTTTTATCGTTGTAGACGTTTTTAACGGCTTTAAAGCCTTTTTAAAATTCAAAATTTGAGAAAATTTTTTTCAAAAAATGACAATTTTTTGGCAAAATTTAGCTAACTTTCTGGCCCCAAAAGGAAAGGGAAAAAAAAAAACACTGGGAGAGGTCAAGTTGAAGTCGAAAATTTGCCGCCCACCCCCCCCCCCCCCGGCTGAAAATGATGGAATCCCCCACGCCATAAGTGTAACAGAGATTTGAGGTGGGGGGAGGGGAGGCTCCACAGTTAAAAACTTGTATTTCTCGCAATAATAAACACTTTAAACCCGAAAATTTGGACATTTTTTAAAATTTTTTGCAAAATTTATAATAAAAATGTTTAATTTTTCGCCGTTTTTCGCCGTTGGGGGGACGACCCCCCCCCCAAAAAAAACCACCGAAATTTAGGGTTTGAGAAAATGGCTGAGAAAATACCCCCCAAAAATGACAAATTTTCGAACCCCCTTTAAAAAGACTAGCAGATTTTGCTTCCTCCCCGACTTTTGGCACAAAAGTCTCCAACTCTTGCCTGAAATCGAAAATTTCAGGGCGTCCCCACCCTCTCCGTCGGAACCCCCCATCCAGATTTTTTGCCCAGCCACACGTATGCCCCCACCTTACACCTATATACATGCCCCCAACTTTTTCTGAAGGGCCCCCCTGGAAGTCCCAGATCATTAGACAGTGGTTTTAAACTCAAAAACTTGATTGCGAATATGTTTCCAAGTCCCAAATAAGGATCAATATTAAGTAGGGAAGGGTAACGTGCATTTCTCGGAATAATAAACACTTTAATTAACCACAATTTTGGACTTTTTGGCATCCCCTCACTGCAAAATTTACCCTAAAAATACCCAAAATTTTGGCCATTTTTCGCGCCTTCAGCGCGACTACCCCCCCCCCCCCCCTCCTCTTTTTGGTGTACCAGGCTACAGTTTACCCCCTGGGAGACCCCCCCTCACGGAGAGGCCAGACCCCATAGGTGTAAGGTGGGGGGGGTGGGTTCTTAGCCCCCCCCAGCCATTTTCTCACCCCCCCCCCCAGAAATTTTGGGGGGTGGGATTTCCCCCCACCCTCCCCCCCAACTGGGGAGGGGGGGGGTATCGCGCCTAAGAGCGCGAAAAACAAAGCAAAAAATTGGGTATTTTAAGAGTAAATTTTGCAAAAATTGTCAAAAATGTCCAAATTTTTGGCTTAACATATCTATTATTGCGAGGAATAAACATTTTTAACTGTTACTGCCGAACTTTCTGACTCATTATTGACCTTATTTTGTTCTTGGAAACATGTTGGCAATCTAGTTTTCGAATTTAAAAACCATGTCTTATGTCAAAATCACTTCATAGTTGAATGTTCAATGGCATTAGAAACGGCTGAAAATGCGATTTTTGGCATAAAAATTTAAAAATTTTTTGGGGGAGGGTTGGGGGGTCCTGGGGGGTTGGGGGGCTCTGCAGAGAACCCCCCCAAAAAAAGTTGGGGGAGCTGCCCCAAATCTCCACACCTAGCAGACCCCACCACCGCGCGACCTCGACTATAAGTCCCCCCCCAAGCCGAGCTCAGACCCCCTCCCTCCCCCTAAAATGAGGTCCAAACAAGAAAAAATGCTAAATTTTTGCAATTTTTGCAAAAATTTTTGCAATTTTCAAATTTTCTGAAAAATTGTCTAGAAACAGTTAAAAACGGTAAAAAATAGGTTTATTTTCCTTAAATCCCAAGTGGTTTTTCATTAGATTTATCAAAAAGGGCCATTTTTAGCTGAAAAATTTGGATACAGTTTGGGTACAGTTTTTCTTGAAAATTTCCGATTTTTGAGACCCCCAAGCCATAATTTGGACTTTATTTCCCCAAACAGGTGGTACACCCCCGCCCACCCCAGTTGAGGGGGGTCCTCATTATAAAGTTTTGGGGGGGGGTCGAAAAAATGCTGGGAGAACTGCAGCCCCCCCCCCTCCGCCTTGCACCCATAGGTGTAATTTGGGGGGGGGGGGGGGGGGAACCCCCCCCCCCCATTTTCCAGAACAATTGGGCATTTTTAAGGGCAAAATTTTGCAAAATTTTTTCAAAAAGTCCCAATTTTTGGCTTAACGTGTTTATTATCGCGAGAAATATACACGTTCATAACGGCTTCACCGGACTTCTAGACTCAATATTGACCTTATTCTGGACTCAGAAACATGTTGGCAATCAAGTTTTTCGAGTTTAAAAACACCTGTCTAATGTTAAAATTACTTGTGATTTCATGTTTTCGGCAGTGGCAATGGCTGAAAATGCTATTTTGGCTGAAACAGAAAAATTTTTGGGAGGTTTGGGGGGGGTCTAAAGAGGGCCACCCCCAAATTCCGGAGGGCCCCCCCCAACCAAATCCCGTTACACCTATGCTTGCACCTATGCCCCAGGAGGCCATAGTTTCCTTTGGGGAGAGTATCCCCCCCAAAATTTTTTCCCAAATTTTACCCCCCCCATTTTTTTTTACTTACCCCTCCCCAACTTTTGGCCTTTTCCCCGAACCCCCCCAACGATTTTTGGACCCAAAAGTTAGCTAAATTTGGTCGAAAAATGGTCATTTTTGAAAAATTTTTCTAAAATTTTGACCTAAAAATCCAGCAAGTTGCAAAAACACCTAAAACGGTAAGAACAAGCCTTATTTTGATGAAAAAAGGGCTAACTTACAGAAAATTTTGCATTTTTTGGCCATTTTTTCGAAATTTCACAGAGGTCCGAATTCTGGGTGGGGGAGTACTTCATTTTTTTTGGAGGTCAGCCAAGATTTACGGGCCCAAAGTTCCAGGGAAACTATGCAGGAGGCCACATCTTATCGAAATGATCTGTGCATAGGTGTAACGGGGATTTGGGTTGGGAAATCGATTTTTAGACCCCACGACCCATAAACCTCCCCAAAAAATTTTTATGCCCAAAAATCGCATTTTATGCCATTGAATAATGCTAGAAAAACATGAAGTCATTAAGTAATTTTTAACATTAGACAGTGTTTTTAAACTCGAAAACTTGATTGTCAACATGTTTCTGAGTCTAGAATAAGGTCAATATTGAGTCTAGAATTCCATAAAACCGTTATAAACGTGTATTTCTCGCGATAATAAACACGTTAAGCCAAAAATTTTGACTTTTTTGAAAAATTTTGCAAAATTTGTCCTAAAAATGCCCAATTTTTGGCCAATTTTCGCGCAGGCGCGACTCCCCCCCCCCCCAGTTGGGGGCGGGGGCCGGGGGCCCCCAAAAATTTCTGGGGAGGGGCTGAAAAATGGCTGGCGGGGGTTACCCCCCCCCCCCCCAATTACACCTATGGATCTGTGCTAGAAGCGGCATTCTTCTTGCCACACAAGCTTTCCCCCTAACTAAAGATTTTACGTATTTCTACTGGTTAATAGATGGATATCCGAAAACAACCGGATAAACCTAATTTTGATTTGTATCTGCGTTGAGACACTTTTATTGAGTCTCTTTTCGAACGGTTTCGCACCAGTTTTTTCAGAATTCTTCTCTTTTGCTCAGCATATTGCTTATTGATCTCTGGCTGAATGTAGACGATCATTAATTTCAGCACGTTAGCTGTTTTTTCGACCCAAGCTGCCACTTGGGTCAAAAATGAGACCTCACCGATTTCACTGAAATTGTTCCCATTGATACTCTCTAGGGTACTGCACCCTCCAAGAGATCTGAGATGATTTCGTCCAGGAATAGAAAAGTTTCAGTCATTCAAAATTCATATTGAAAATAGCCCAAAAACGGAACTTTAGATTTTTCGTTTCAGACAACGATAACTTACTCATATCAGAAACCGTTCGAAACGTTTCTAACTCATTTTATAGTTAAATACAGTATCTAAAACTTGTCAAAGAGCTGTTTTTCAATATTCAGTTTGTAACTTTTTGTTAATTATCACTGTTTATGAGACATCCCAAAAACACAGAAATTGAAAAATCACGAAGATGCGGTTTTTGACCAA
>JASAND010028140.1:0-50547 GCA_030248195.1 Trissonchulus latispiculum | reverse complement strand
AACGATGTCATGGGTCCACCCATGTGGGTGCAAGGAGTATGCTGAACGATGTATATATGTCTGTATATATGTATGCATAAACTTCAGTTTGCCATCGCATGGGTTATCTACGTCATAGATAAGTAATAGCATCTCTGCTTCTTGTAGCATCTACCATTTTCCACCTTGAAATATTGCCAAAATGGGAGGAGAGCATTGCCTTAAAACAATTTTACAAAACTTGCCAAAAATTCGCTAAGAAATGGCTAATTTTAGGTGTGTTTTAAGCTAAAATGGCGAACATCTCGTTAAAATATTTGGAAATGTAGGGTGAAAATGGTAAAATTTGGCAATTGTTCGGGTTGTGGGGGAGGTCGGAATTTATCAGGGCGGCATTTTATGGGAACCCTCCTTGAATGAGGGTAGGGCGGGTCGCCGAATGGTGGGGACCCTTCCACTAAGCATAAGCCAGAGTTATGCAAGCAGTAAGATGGTGTTAACCAAGGATGTCAATCTGAACATCTCACAAAGGGCAGTGCTACGAAGCATGGCCGTAGTCACTGTATTGACCCCTTTTTTTAAATTTTCCTTCTTCCTCTCTCACCTCCCCCTATAAACAACACCTATTTCTAATTCACTTACTTTCCTAAATACACCAAAATTTTCCAAGAAAAACAAAAATCACTGACAAAACCAAGTATTCAGTTCAGCAAACAACAAAACAAAATAGGGACAAGCACCATAATTTATAAAATTTCAAGGAGAAAAATCCAAGAATCCAACGAGAACCCACTAGACTCCCAACCCCGAGAACTCGAGAACTGAACAAACCTGACAATGGTAAGGAACGGTAAAACGTATACTGGAAAGGTAAAACGGTAAAACTACGCCGGAGCATCTGGACGAGTAAAGGTTCGATACCAGAAATTATGAATCGCAATGAAATTATGATTTAAATAAAGGATTTAAAGTTGAACCGTTAATTTTGGAGCGAAGGTCTGAAAGATAGGCAATCTGCCAATACGGTTCAGCATAATTTCGAAAAGGGACGACGTGATTGTAATGATTTATTAGACAGTGGACCGCGGGCCAGAAAGGAGGGTCAACCTCCTGAGGACCTGTAAATTTGCGTGCGCAGAATGGCATGTGTTCGTTAGCGGTGGTGTATTCTGGAGGGCATTGTCGCATCTGATGCAGTTCAGCAGGAATCTGAGTATAGCCCCGAGCGCGATTGATGTGAGTCACTTTGAAAGGTCCTGCCGGTGGTTCAGCGATATACTCAGGTTAATAGTCTACCACAACAGTAGGCGTAGAGTCTGCCTGCGGGGCGCCCGGAGTAAGGTCAACAGTTTTGCAATTAATTTATCAGAGTGAAGAAAATGAAATTTTGGCCAAACAATGTGTCGATCTTGCGGTGGAGCAGGCGCATTCTTCAAAGAAAATGGAGTAACCTGAATCGGCAGACGAAGTGAAGGTAGCTGCTGTCTAGGTTGAGCGACGCGCAATGGTTCGTCGCGAATTAGAGGCTGAGCCAGTGGCTCAACTGGGTCAGGTCGACTAGAAGGTCCGGGCTGATCCCGTACCCCCAAACTTTGTTCGGCAGGAACTGAAATAAAGACCTGACTAGAAGGTAGTTCCGGTAAGCGGGGGAGAAGAATCAGACATGATACTCAAAGTGAAACGGTCGCCAGCTTTTCGAATTTGGAAATTCAATAAAGATAATTGATTTTCAATAAAGATTTGCAAGTTCGTTTTCGAGTGTTTTCAAGTCTGATTCTCTTACCACTTACTCGCTAGCCAACTAAAAGTAAGACAACACAGACCTAATTTCTAAATGTCACGAATTTACTTTTCAAACTAAATATACGACCAAATAAGTTTTCCAAGGAAAAACAAGAAATCACTGACAAAACCAAATATTCAGTTCAGCAAACAACAAAACAAAATAGGGACAAGCACCACAATTTATAAAATTTCAAGGAGAAAAACCCAAGGGTCCAAGGTTAACCCACTAGACTCCCAACCCCCGAGAACTCGAGAACTGAACAAACCTGCCAATGGTAACGTTGTACCGGAGAGATGCTGGGTCCACCTACTCCTAAGACTCCCAAATTAGAGACTGAGAGGAATTGCGCCCAAAGCTCAAGAATTTGTGCATTAGCTACCTCCGACCTTGGACCGTACACACAAGGAGAATTTAGATTGAATTTATATGAAGTTGGCACCCACTTTGAATGTTTTAGAGTAAAATCAAGGAAATATTCCACAGATACTTCCTCTTTTGAAACGCGCTCCCTCGCCACGGCCTCCGGGCAAATAGGTTAGTATTAAAATTGCGTCAGCCTACGTTCCGTAGCTACTAGTAGAGATAAAATGCGTTTTAGAATAAATGGGGAAATGATAAAATGTCTCCTCGGTTCCTTTGGATACCGGGAATTACTCGACCCAATCTTTCATGCATTTTAGGGCTTTCGAGACACGGGTAAAACTACGCCGGAACATAGCGGGGGTACATTCAACACAAATATATACGGACTTTGCCGTTACATAGACACAAACAAAAATGAGAGAAAGCCCTTTAGCCGCGACGAAAACGCACATAACAAAAGAAAGAATAACCCGAAGACAAAATTTACAATGGCACGAAATATAGAGATGGTATAAGTATCAAAAATGAGTGCCAACTAAACCACTCGAAAAGATAGATACAATAAAGGTAGATACCAAAAGAAATTTTACATAAAAAGGTATCAGTTATGACAGGTGGAAAATAGAAATTCAGATATATAAAGCCAATTAACATAGGGGGAGGGCAGAGTAACTCAGGGAGAGACGGGAATTTTAATGCTCCAAGGGAGGGAAATAGATCAAAAGAAATGTTTTTATAAACCCAAAAAAGGTCTCTGCCTGGCCACCTGCCAACCCCAACAAGTATACAACTATAGAATCTTTTTATTATAAATGCCAGAGTTTTAAAGCACAAAAATAAAGCAAAAATGGCATAGCTGCGCCAGAATAGACATGGCAAAGCAAGGCAACATATATGGCAGTACAAAAATTGAAAAGTTTGAAAAATGGAAGTAAACCCGCGACAATTTTAGTAAAGAAAAGTGAAAAGGACACCATGTTAAGAAGACAGAAAAGACTCGAAAAAATTAAAAAATGAGAATAACATACGACAGATATAGAACAGCCAAGCTGAGCTAGAGGGAACCACCCCACCAGAAAGTAGAATCTCGAAAAGGTAAATTTAGAAAGAATTTAAGGAAAATTTGACCCCAAACCCCAAACAATGACCAAGTAGGCCCCACCCAACCAAGGTTAAAACTAAATCTGTAGAAGACATATAAAGAGTAGACAACAAAACAATAGCAAAAAAGGGGAAAGTGGGAGGGTTGACAGGCGAGGTAAGGGGGCGCACAACCGGGTTTTCACAACACATCACAAGATTTCAGTAAACTTAACTTAGTTTCATTTAAACAAAAACACTCTGTATGCTGCGTTTCGATATAGTTTGCGAATTCTAGGAAATGAATGTGTAGCAATGGTTCAAAGTTGATGCCAACAAAAGGAATCAAAATCTTACACGTACACACGTAAACTTAAACGTACACACGTACAGTGCGGTGTCAATTATTTCTTTCAGTTATATCACACACTTAAGGGGGGGGTCGCTTTTTGGCCGATTTTTTGACCATCTCCGATTTTGCTCATTTTCACATATTTTGTAGTCCTAATGGGTCCCTAAAACAAGACAGGTGCGTTTTGCGTAATATTGCTTCAATCGTTCTGTAGGGGCCTTCAAAGGTTACCTCGACATGTGTTAAACATAGGAAAATGAAAAAGTTAGGTTAAAAAGTTTATGGCAGAAAAATTTTTCGCTGTATGCAAGATACAGCGCTGCAACCTTGTTGTACATGTTAAGGACATATTAGAGAGTGCAAATAACCCTTCTGGAACAATTCTGTTGAGTGTCGGATTTTTGGCGATTTTTCAAAGTCAAAATTTCGGAAAATTGGTGCTTTTTGTACCACGAAAAACGGGACCAGCAAAACATATTCGCCTCTTCTGCGCGATTGGCAAAAGCTACAGAAATCGCTTATAGATAGTTGCACTCTACGCATACACAGAATTCTTATGACAGTAGTGGCAAATTTCTACCGTTTGTAGTGCTCTCAAAAAACTTGCCACAAAATGGGCTAATTTTGCCAAAAATCATAATTTTGCACAATTTTCACGTTTTTGTAATGATTTCTCACTCATTACCCACTCGAAAGTCACCAAAATTGGCATATAAAACTCTCAATGCCTGCCTGACATTAAGGTAAAGGCAAATGCTTAAAGGTAGAACTTTTCTGTCGTGTAGGCTCCTTTGATCTCTTCTAGGTCACAAAAAGTCAATTTTTGAAATTTCCAAAATATAGACAAATTGGGTATCATTCGATAGCTACCGATGAGCTGAACAACTTTTCTAATAGAACTATGTGTCTGAAATGTAGTATCTGAAAGTTAGAGTAAGTTAAAGTTTGAGGGCACAGTTAGCTGAAAAAGGCTCAGTTCACAATTGATGAATGTATTGTGAACGACTGGATGGATATTCTAGAGTCGTTTTAGCATTAAAATATTAGCCAACCCACACGAATTAAACTGCCATATTAGTTGACCAAAATTTCGGTACCGTTCTGTCTCAACATGACTTTGGAGGGCAAATCGCAGGGATTTTCAAGTTTTCCAACTTTATAGCTGAATATCTTTGTCACTGTTTAGTTTCGAATTCTAATGTTTTGTCTTGTTTTTGAGAACATATGTACCTATATTGTGTATGAAAATGAGCGAAATCCGTGACTATCGATTTTGACCCAAAGCGACCCCCCCCCTTAAACGTACGTTCAAACAGTCAAACCGTAGACTTCGAGATTCTTCGCCAGCTCCATCATCTAATTTTTTAAGATACAGAAAGCAGTTAAACATTTTTAAACAGTATTTAAACAAAGTGTTTAAACTATATTTAAAAATAGAAGAACAAAACGGATAATGGCGTTATACACGCTTTGGTTTGTATTACCAAGAGTACATAATACATAAGAATATGACAGCTGGCATACTCTATGTATTATCAGCTTGCACATCCTCTGCACGCTAACGGGTGACCCCCCCCCCGCAAATTGGACCCCAGTAACCCCCCCGCAAACTAGTACCCAGTCGAAACGGGGAGTGCGCTCACTCGCTCTATGCTTGTGTGCTAAAGCTCGAAAACACAAGCACTACGTGCGCGAGTTTTGTGTCTGTTTCGAGCTTTAGAACACATTCATAGCGGCTAAGATTTTTTGAAGTGAAGGGTCCAATTTGCGGGGGGGGGGTCAGCCGTCAGCGTGCAGAGGATGTGTCAGGCTTATAATACATAGAGTATGACTGCTGTCATACTCTTATGTATTATGTACTCTTGGTATTACCCACCACAACGCACCTGACAGATATCATTTTAATTCGCCTTGCTATATCATTGCAATTGCGGCAGCAACTGCCATTTATACGTGATTCATAACATAACACACCAAGCTGGAATTATTCCCCTTTTAGGAGTTACTTGTTCCTCTGTACTTATTTTTAGTCAGCTCCACTTCAACGAGTTGTTTTCTATACCTTTAAATAACCATCATTCACCATTGTATGTTACGTTTAGTTGCGGTAAAAAATTCAACAATGCTGCTTACAAATCGGGCAGCTCTAGCTTACACGCCAAATTTTGGTTTAGTTATTCCGTCTGGAGGCGGAATGATTGCCGCGGGTTATAGCTATGAATAGCATATGTTTACAATTTCTTAATTGGCGAAATCTCCATGTTTACCGTTGGACTTAGCTTCTTTTTTAGCCATGGGGGGCATTTAATCTGTGATTGGCAATTTAGAAAGTGAATAAGGTTTTGTTATTTGTGTCAAGGAAAAAATTAGGTTTCATAATTTTATTTAGGTCATTTGTCAAAAGGGTGCCCACGCCTTAAGTTTTCCTTATTTCCTGTGCCTTCCCCCTTGGAAAACAGTAAAGCAAAAATTATTGCAGTCGTTCAAGAACATGCAATTAGTTGAAAGAGCAGTATCGCCAGCTTGCGTAAACATTATCTGTTGACAGGTCAACCAATCTTGTACTAAATTCTCTGCGCGTAATTCGGTTTGATTTACAATTTATAACCTGTTAGCCCAATCCGTGTACCATCCGTTGTCCTTGATGTAACAGGTTCAAATTGATCCTATCTTGAATGGCGGGATTCCAGTCTCCTAGGAGGAGCATTGAGATCATTTATACGAAACTAACTAATCTGCTCATGCACAAAATATATCAACAGACGCTAAAATATTATCCCTCACAATATAATCTCATATATCTTATATTGGATCTTTTACATGTTATTTCTGTTGCTTTCATTTTTGTCAAAACGTTGAGTGTAGTTTAGTTATGTTAATTTTCCTATTTTTGCAACCTGTGATTTTGCTGGCTATGAGATAATCTACCCACATAAATTTTCTACTTATGTTTTTTCTACTTTTCTACTTTTCTACTTAGGTGCATGTTTCCTTTCCCACAATATCCTCAATTGCAAATGGGAGTCTCTGTCTCGGTCTCGGTCTCGGTCTCGCCCAAAAGCCGAGACTTGGCCAGTCTCGGTCTCGGTCTCGGTCTCGGTCTCGCTCACCCAAAAGTCTCGGTCTCGGACCGAGACCGGAAATTTTTTGAAAACATCTAATTTCGGTGAAAATTTTAAATCAATGTTATGAAAATTAACTAACGATGTGCGGAAACCGTATGTTTATGTGTTAAAGCCCCCAATACTAGATCTAAGCCTCAAAAACTGGAAGAAACTAAGTTTAAGTTAAAAATTGCAAGTCTCGGTCTCGGTCTCGGTCTCGCCCAAAAGCCGAGACTTGGCTAGTCTCGGTCTCGGTCTCGGTCTCGGTACCCTGGTCTCGGTCTCGTTCTCGGTCTCGGTCTCGGTGAAATCTCGGTCTCGCCCAACCCTGTGCAAAAGAGAGGTTGCAAAAACGAATCTTGAGACCGCTTTAGGTTTACTCTATGAGATCTCTCTGCCTCCGTTCAGGAAATGGAGTTGTCGTGTCGGCCAGTACTTTCCACGCTATAGTACCAAAAAATGTGTGAACAAACTTCGACCGTTTATAGCAGATTAACCCTTGGAGTAAACCCCAACAATGTATATATTTTTAGAAGAATCCTCAGGAACCCGAGATTTCGAAAATCTGGAAAAATCCGGAATTCTGGGTTTCATTCACGGAAAATCTAAAATTTTTAGTTTTTCGCCCAATTTTTATCGCAATCAAAATTTTCTTTTCAGGATCGAATAGAGCTGGATAGAGCTGCATATTTTTGCTCTTAGAAATTCTTCACGAAAATGCACCCAATTTCCGGAATTCTGGGTTTTCAAAATTTCCGGATTTTAAAAATTTTCTCCAATACCCGCAATATGGGTATCATTCGAAAGCTCTTCTCTTATCGGGCTGAACAACTTTTGTAATAGAATAAACTCTTGAAAATGCACACAATTCCCGGAATTCGAGAAAACCTAATTTTTCGGATTTTAAAAGTTTTCTCCAAAACCCCACAATAAGGGTATCATTCGAAAGCTCTTGATGAGATGAACAAATCTTGTAATAGAACCAACTCGTAAAAATGAGCCCAGTTCTCGTAATTCGCTAATACCTTCCAAGCTAGAGTGAAATCCGGAATTCGTGTATTTCTAGAATTGGGTGCATTTTCAGGCATGGGTTCTATTACAAGAGTTGTTCAGCTTATCAAGTGCTTTCGACTGATACCCATTTTATGGGGTATTGAAGACAATTTTACAAATCCGGAAAATTCGGTTTTCTCGAATTCCGGGGATTGTGTGCATTTTCAAGAGTTCATTCTATTACAAAAGTTGTTCAGCTCGATAAGAGCTTTCGAATGATACCCATCTTGTGGGTATTGAAGAAAATTTTTAAAATCCGGAAATTTTGAAAACCCGGAATTCTAGAAATTGGGTGCATTTTCGTGAAAAATTTCTAAGAGCAAATACGCAGCTCTATCCAGCTCTATTCGTTCCTGAAAACAAAATTTTGATTGCGATAAAAATTGGGCGAAAAATTAAAAATTTTAAATTTTCCGTGAATGAAACCCAGAATTCCGGATTTTTTTCAGATTTTCGAAATCTCGGGTTCCTGAGGATTCTAAAAATATATACATTGTTGGGGTTTACTCCAAAGGTTTATCTGCAAAAACGGTCGAAATTTGTACACACATTTTTGATCGTACTATAGTTTAGTATGGCTACAGCAATATATACTGCTACACACACAAGCCATTGCTTTGACTTTATGTCGTGATACCAAGATGCTGCAGAATATAACTGCTTGGTTCGGTATATGAGTGACTATTGACTTCAAACTAGCACCTTCAATATAGAGTATCTGGAACTTGACGAAAACCCTCAAATCAAGACAGGATTAGTTCGCACCGGACAGAATATAATTAGGGCTTTCCCCATTTCTGATTAGGTTGTCTGTTAAGCCCGTTTCAAATATGAAGAGCAACTTGATTCCATTCAAATGGCATTGGACCAGATTATTTTGCGTCTCCTTTCTATTCAAACTTTTTCTCGGGAGACAATATCAAAATGCAGCATTTCAGCTAGAAAGGTTTTTTAAAAGCTTAAGGTAATCGAATTTTCTAGTTAGCTGATGAAACATAAAACTTTTTTCTTAAGATTTCTGTACAGTTGTAAGTTTCCTATTTCCACTCTTCCGTGGAACGAAGGGGGGCAGGTTTGCATGCAACTATGGCCTTTCTTGTTTGACCCATGTGACAGGCCAAATATTTTAACATTATATAATCGGTGCTGGTCAAAGGTGGCGACCTGTGCCCGGTTTACTCCATGGAACGGAAAGATGGATTATAGCTGGCGGATGGAGAACTTATATAGTTCTTCGTTTTCCCGGTTTACGCTTCAAAGGAGAAACGGGAGCGAAAATGGAGATCGAACACTCAGTTCGCTTCATTGCTTAAGCTTAATTTAGGGTTAGTGTGGTTGCCAAAACAACAGAGAACGGAAACAATGGAGAAGCGTAACAATGAGCAAACAGAAAAATTAACGAAATCTAGGTTATTTTATGTTGGGTTCTGAAAGAGTTTTTTGGCATCACTCTGAAAAGTTTTAATAACTAATCAAAGATTAGCTTGATCTGTTGTCCGTTTAATGGCCCCATTCGACCGTTTTTACATTCGGTTTTATAGCTGGGCAAGTATGAATCTGTAACACTGCCATTTGATCCCATTCTCCCTGTTTTCGCTTGCCCTTTAGATGGTTCGACCGTTTATCCGTTGTTCCATTAGAGTGTGAGTCCACGTTTGCCATTTTTTTACTAGTGTGGTGTTAACTTTTTCGCGACACAAATGCTGTAATAGCATGTCTGCCATTATACTAGCAGTGTGCGTATCTCTCTCTACTCTAATCCATGCTTGCGTACACTCACACATCGTGGAACTTTTCTAAAGACTGTTCCTACAGTTTCGGCTCGATTTCAAATTTCATTTTGGCTTTCATTTCACTTTCAGGGCACCGTCCCTCAAGCATGCACATTCAGATCCAGTACCATAAAAATGGGCTAAACATATGGTTCAACTTGCAGGGAACTGAAAAATATGCTAACCCATTAACGCCAAAGCTACTCAAAAACTTTTAACTATATTTTGAAGTGTAATTGTGCTTGCATTTACAATCCAGCCAAGCCATTTGTGACTGATTAATATGGGGATAACAATTTTTCGAACGAAGTAGTGCTTGGATGAGCATGTAAAATATTCCATACCTTATAGCTATAAAAGATACTATGTAGGAATTAAATTATGTATACCCAATATTGGTTAAGCATTGGGGTTTGGTTTTGGTTAGGTTTTGGTAGGCACAGAAGTAGGCAATACGCAGGCATGAAACTGCGCTCTTAGAAATGGTCAAGTATAAACTACAGGAACCACTTTTGTAGAGGATACTACAGACAGGAAGCTAACTGACCGCACAGGACTACTTTTGTGGAAAACCACAAAAATTCTTGTAATTTTTACAGGAGTCTTTTTAGGAGTGTGTTGATTGATTTGGCTGTCTCAGTTTCTGTTAAGACTGGAAGTAAATATATTTAAAAATTTAAGAAGTTAATATTTCCTTAGATAATATGCTAAGAACTACTTTTGTCCATTCAACCAATTCAACTGCATAAGTTCTATTTATATTTCCTATCGCTGTTCGGACGACCATGGCAACTTATTGACGGTCTATAATATTCTTTCTTATGTTTAAATTTTCTGTGTCTAAGCAAGCTATATAATGCTAACGAGTCAAAGCTAACGAGTCAAAGTAATTTAATACTAATAATAATTAATACTGACTACAAAAATTATTTGCTAACAAAGAGAAAATGAATAATCTAAAGTAAGCGAATCTCGCACTAATCGTTGTTGCGTTTTATAAAATTGTGTAAACAAATTTTTGCATTTGTTACCCCAGCAATAAGGTTAAATAACTACACTTTTCAGTAGTTTTGCCCCATTTTAACGCTCAAGGTACAGTCCATTCAACCTTTTTCTGGATGACTGAGATAAACAAAAACGTAGAATCCCAAAGAACTTTTTATCTCTTTCTTAACTAAACCATTCTAAAGTCAATTGACTCCTCCAAAAATGGCCAGCAACAGTTCATCTCATTTCCATTCTTCTCTGGAGGGAAATAAGGCTAATAAAAGAGGCTTGTCCAATCACAGTTTAGCGTTTATCTTCAGGCTACAGCTGGAGACAAATGGTCCAACAAAAAGTTTTCAAATAAATGATGTTTTTGGCAAAGAACTTGTTCGCACTAGTTTGTTCTTAGGATTACTCAAGATTCCCATGGACTTCTTCAAATTTTCATTCACGTCGTTTCATTTAATTTTTCCTTACAAATGCAGTGCTGATCACTGTCACTGATCTTGTCCAAACGACAGGCAGGGCAGAGGATTGTGTATCGCTCGGTGCTTTTGGCATAAAATTCAGTCCCACTCGGTACGGAGTCCCACTCAGTACATTCCGATTTTTAAACAAAAACGTCCTATTCGGTACTTTTGTGTCCCACTCGGTACTTTTGAGTTCCACTCGGTACTTTTGAGTCCCACTCGGTATATTTGAGTCCCAGTCGGTACTTTGGTGTCCTACTTGGTGCTTTATTGTCTTACTCGGTACTTGAGGAGACTAAATTTTTCTACATTTACTGTTAGAATTTGCCAGAATTTGCAATGTATATTCGATAAATTGTTCAGACACTGCTGAAGTAAAACACAGAATCTTTGTTCTTTGTTTTATTACCTACAATCTTTTTGTTTGCTAGTGTGTTTGCGTATTTAACATTTTTAGCCAAAAATTAGTAGGAAGAGGCCTAATTTAAATTGAATTTAAAGTACCGAGTGAGACTATAAAATACCGAGTGGGACTCCAACGTATCGAGTGAAACAACAGTACCGAGTGGGACTACTTGAGAATGATTAGAAAAGTACCGAGTGGGACTCGGAACAGCTTTTCTCATACTTTTAAGCTATTTACAATGTTTTTACAGCTACATCACCGCAGTCGGTATACATATATACGGTTCAGGGCTGGTGCAGCTTAGATATATATTTTTCGACAGCGCAATTGAAAATTACACAATTTAGTTTTGTTGATGAATTTGGAGTGTTCGATAGTGGAATTCTGTGTGCAGGGTGTCGGAGTCTCTTCTTTCACTTTAGGGTTGAGGTTCACCAACCGAACGACAGCGGCAGCATACTGCCTAAATAACAGTGGTCAAAGCGTTGGTTTCCCTTCCTTCGAGTATTTTGAAGTAACCTTTAATACTCATCAAATCTTATGGCATTGATTGAAACTTTTAGAACTTAGTGATTCAATAGAATTGAACTGAATTGATTGAAGGTTAGTTAGCCAGCGCAAAAACCTTCCATTTTGGCATCATATTGAAATTCCTGCTTTTTGATTATCACGATTAATTAATGTTCCTATCAATTGTCACTTAAAACAAAAGCTGCAAATTTCAGAAAAAGTTCGATAATGGTCGCGGAGTGCGTAGTCTTGAAAATTTCAAGTCTTTTTTATTTTGCTGGTAGCTCATGGAAACAAACAGAAACAGACATAAAATCAAGAAATTTACAAAATTGAAATTAGACAAAAAAGGTGCTAAGCAAACACAAAAAAGCAGAAAGCAAGTGTTAAGCAAAAATCCGAAACCGAAATAGGAAATTTTTACTACAAATTGGCCTAATTTACCACGCTTTGATAGAAATTTGCGGTCATTGCGGTCACGAAAATTTGACCACGACCACGACGGGTCAAACTCTGCGTGTACCATAAAAAGAGGAAAACAGAGAGAAGCGAAAGTTTAGCTTTTTTCTTAGGATGGAAGACAAAGAATTGACTCAGCCGGGGCTCGAACGACGGCCCCTCTGCTTTAAAGTTAATTCTGCTAGCACTTCACCCCAGGGACATCTGCTGAAGTTCCGTATGATTCCGTATATATCAATCTTACCCATGCCTGCTTCTTCTGCATTATAATGGAAATTTAAGAAAGGCAGTGAAATTGTGGCGGTTGATGATACTTTGGTAGCTGTTTTAAGTGTAGTTAAATTGAACTTTGCAAACAGATACTACCACCAATTATAGGTCATTTGGTCGAGTTCTCAAGCTGGATTAAGTCATTAAAGAGAACTTATGCCTGTTTAACATTACAGGATATAGTCCAGTGAGGACGTCTTTCTCTGTAGTAAATTAGACTGTCATGTAAAAAAGCCAATAAATATAAGCCACCTCACCTGAAAGCCTGCTGAAGTCATTGTTCCGGCAATTGATAAGTTGAGCCTAACTTAACTTCATGGATAATATAAATATTCTTAGGAACGTCAGTACCTGGGCTGTGGTTGGTGAGAGACTCCAAACTGCTACTAACTGGATACATAATTTATAAGTCTTTACTAGCCCTTAGCACTTTTCTACATTATAAGTCCAATGAACAACTGACGCATCTATTTGGCTTTAAGCTAAGCCATCCGTAGGATACAAAAACATTGCTGCGTGTGTTGTGCTTAGTTAACTTTCTGTATATGTCGTGTTTTAAATCCACCTGCTTTGTGTTTATCGCTGATAACTTAATTTGTAACTTATTATCCGGCCATGTTTCCTCTACTAAAACAAACTTGAATATTGCTTTTCATTAAAACGTCCGTTGACCCCGCCCGTTAATCGGTCAACGAGTAGTCTGGGAAGGCAAGGTCAACTGGTTCCGCCAACAAAAAGTAGTATCCATCAGTTATACACTATACTTTCTCCAACAGCTAACCCGATATTGCTAGTTTCCTTTAGTAGAATTCGCTGTTAATACAATAATGTGCCACGAAGGTGTAGTTCCAGTAAGGTTAGTGATTTTGTTCTCATGCAAAAACCCCTAATAAGTATATTTTGAAGAGAATGAACTGCAGTGAAAGTGTGGCTGGTTTTAGGTTAAGTTTTTTTGCCCAAATTTAAATTTTGAGGATATCTTCTTCCGTTGAAACTGAAGCTGAAATTTAATCTGTTCCTAGTTTAACAATCTCCTTTTTCCATTTATATTTGCTGCTGCTATTTCTGATCCTCTCTAAGATCGTTTTTTAACACGTTCGCGGCATAGAGGATTTTGGCAAAACTTTGCCTCACGCAAAGCAGAGATCTCTGGCTTACCATGGATAATTTAAGTTTTTGATTGTTCTACACTTTCCTTGACTGCTTCCCTGCAACCTGACTGCATTTTGCAGTGTCACCCACCGGTGGGTGACAATGTTTGCTGATCAAATTTTGTTTTGTCACGCAATGTCACCCACCGGTAGATGACACCTGCAAATGCTACAAATAGAATTGTGATGACTTATAAAGCTGCCGCTAAGATGCTAAAATGAAAAGATCGTAGAGATTAGAGTTTTTGGCCGGCCGGTGTCAAACCTGCTGGCCGGCGCCCCGACACCAGCCCAGAGTGGGGCCAAACTGGCCTGCCAGCCGGCCCGCCGGTCGCCAGCGAAGATCCGGCCGGCCGCCAGCCACCACCCGGTCAGCCGAACCAGGACAATATGTGATATCTGTTATACGTTACCAAGGAGTTGTTGCAGCGGGCCGACCAGCCGGTTTGCATCAACCGGCCGGCCGGCCGGGTCGAAAAACCGGCCGGGCAACAACACTAGTAGAGATGTGTTGATGATAACGACTTGTCCAGATCATAACGACTCTTTGGTGGTGTACGCAGTTGCCAGAGATGGAACCCCAAACGCGAAAAAAGGTGAAGGTAAAGGTAAAGCTGGCAAAGGTGTCCAGGTGTAAAAAACAAAAAAAGAACCCCGCCAAATTGACAAATTTGTTCTATCCTTATTTTCGGGCCGTCAAGAAAAGTTCGAAGTCAATGTTCTCTGTGCTACAGTCGAATTTCGCAGGAGACTGAACGCCACCCAGCCAGAAAAACCACTGTGGACCTGAAAAGATATTGTGCCGACTGTCCAAATCAGCCTAGTTCATGTTTGCACTGTTTCAACAGCCGGCATGGGAATAATAACTAGCTGATGAACGAGCCAACAAAGATTATGAGAGCCCGACTAAACTGTATTAGTTGTTACCTTTTTCAACCCATATACTACTCATTTGTTGCAATAAATTACATTAGATGGGTCCACTGGTACGCATAGGGCTGTAATTTAGGTTGCTTCTATTACGCATATTGAATAACTTTAACATCTCTTGACATGTATGTTGTCACCCACCGGTGGGTGACAATGCCGCGAACGTGTTAAAAACTTCTACAGAAGATTAGCGTAATCTTATTATGTAGTTTAGGTACTATTTTAGGGTTTCTGGATGAATACTTATTTAATTTGTACACTTCTTTGTCTCATAGCGGAAACCTTATCAGTCAGTAAGTTTCAATCTTTCTGATGTTTTGTCTGTTTTGTGGGCATAGGATTGCTGTCCAAACGTATGCATGAGGGGAATTTTGCGGGAAATATTGGTCACCTAATTCCCAAAGAAAACGAAAAATCTTGATTCTGAGATGGTGAGCTCCAGGTCCAGGTCTTCCAAAGATCAGATCTAAGTCAGATAGTGTACAGTAAGCATGATGTAACCACAAGTAGTATTGCAATCGTGCTGTGAAAAACCAAATTATACATGCTTTTTTCGCAAATGCGCACCCCTCTTCCTTCCTCCTTCCCACAAATTGACCTCCTACTGAATACTGACTTGAGTCCCAATAGCTGATTTGCTTAGTGCATTCTGTACCTGCAAGTTCCCAACAAATTCCAACCTTTTCTTAAATTGAGCCCCTGTTAATTTCAAGGAGCAATTATATATACCAAGAGTTATAATAGGAAGAGTAAGACACTCAGCGCTTCCTAATGTAATAAGCTTGCAATATGCTCGAAACATTCTTGCAATATGCCCGGTTCATACTTGTCTCTGTGTCTCTGTCTTTTAGTCTCTGTCTCTATGTCTCCGTCCTTTTGTCTCTACACTGATAGAGACAAGACGTTCATACTTAAAAAAACAAAGGAACAGAGAGTCGGTCACGTGACAACAAATTTCAATTTCATTGGTCACTTGGTGTAGTTAAAACTAACTAAATATTTTCAATTAGAACAATACAATATCATTTTTATTGTCTTGTTAACAGCTAATGTCATATTATGTGGCAAACTTATTTTCAAATTGGATATAGATGCAACTACTTTAAAGTATTCAAGTAATAGAGACTTTTCACGTGATATCATTCGTTGTTCTGATTGGCTGTCTCTTAAGGACAGAAAAGTTGAGCATTGTTCAACTTCGCTTAGAGACTCTTAAGGTGGTGATTCCCTTTGGGCACATTGTTGGTTGGCGGCATAAATCAAGACGAAATTTGACGAAACCTTCCGAAATAAGTTCTTTTAGCGTCCTAACATCCTACGCGCAATCCCGATTTAAAAATTCGAGATTTCCGGTCAGAGCGGTTTTTCCCAATTTCTGAAAGTTTGGCAGCAGCTATACAGTTGTGACTATATTCATAAGAAAGATCTTATTGAGCTTCACATTCTTGCTTTTTAAAGCAACTTTCTAGCTTTTCTCTACCGTGAGATATAGCAGATTTTCTAGTTTGGCGTCGAAAACTTGTCATTTTTGCAGAAATCAAATCCAATATTTCTTGAACTACGCAAGCCGTAAAATCAAACTAGCGGCCTTGATCTGAAGGTCTCATAGAGAGAAATTATCAGACGCATGATCGCCTTCCAACTGCTGCCCTGTAGGCTGCTATCATAAAAAATATAGTTTTTGCAAAAACCCGACCAATTTTTTCCAAAGACTGTGGAGCATCCATCATGCAAGGTGGAGGGCTGTTGCTTCACAGACGTGTTCAGCACAAATATAGCCAGGGACGATTTTTTAATTGCCCAGATTGCTGCTTTCTAGCTAAGGTAATAGCTTGCCAAATTTTGAAAAAGTAGGCAAAATACAGGTTTGCACACATTTCAAATTATTTCTCTATAACGAAGAGCGATTTCACAAAAAAATAAAAAATCGTCCCCAGCTATTTGATGGAAGTATCGAATGATATAGCCGATGTCTCGGGAAAAAATTTACTTTAGTCTGCAAAAAATCTGGAAGATTATACTCCTTCTAAAATGTGTTAAAAATATTTTAGGAAAGCAACATTAGTTTCATGGTATGCATTAAAAAGAGAAAGTGTAAAGCTAAATTTTGATATAAAAATGGCCTTCTTAACTCCAAATAATGAATGAGTAATAAATGGTGTCAACTTTATGTGTCGAAAGGGAATCACCACCTTATGTACAGCTTAGAGACAAAAGGACAAAAGGACAGAGACAGGTATGAACCGGCCAGAGACAGAGACATTTTTTCGGCCACCTCACCCCAGTTGGTGTTCTGGTTAGGGGCAGTGTCAGCATATTTTCCAATTTTGTCTGGGGTGGGGAGTGCTGACACTGAATAACATCATAAGCAATTATCCGAGGTGTTCTCCAAGGCTATCAGTACGTCCATCACTTTCACCGTGATGGAGGTACCGTGACAGCCCCACCTGGACGGCTGCCATCCTTTGCACCTTCGAGTTCAAGATTAGATACTCCACTATGCAATCGTATAAGGCGATGATTAACATGACAAAAACAACAGTCAATATACTAGCAAGTAGCAAAGCTCACACTAATATGTAAATGGGCTAGGCTGGCTAGATATGCAAATTAGGTAACAGCCTCAGCTCAGACACAACATCACCTCCTCCTCGGTGAGTTCATAAATTAGGGCGAGTATCTGGAAGGAGGATGACCTTAGGTCTGCCTCGTCGATCTTCAATGCCGGATTGTAGGCTGGAAGAGCTCAGTCGTGTCTGGTGGTCCTGGATTATTGATCTTCCTGAGTCATCTTCCGAGCAATCCTGACTGAGTTCTCGGATAGACGGTAGGTCCAGTTTCCGATGATATCCTTGACAGATAGTGGTTCCACGATTAGTAGTAGAGACAGGAGTTGTCTTGTCGGCATCAAAAGTGTCTTCTTGTGTTTAGATGGCTCACCATCCGTACCCTGAAGCGCAGGAGTTTCGTATGGGAGTCGAATGCCGCGTCCGATAAAGAGATCTGCAGGACTTTTGGTTTCGCAGTACCCGGAGTTGCACGATATTGAGCAAGCAAGGTCAATATGACATCAGACCACCTCGAGCCAGAAGCAGTAATGCCTGAACTGCAGTGTTGAGGTATCGATTAAGCCGCTCTACTTTCCAATTTTTCTGTGGATTGTAGACAGCGGTCCTTAAATGGCGAATTTTTCTTCGCTCTCGGAATGAGGAACACAATTCAGAAGTGAAAAGTGTTCTTTTCACTTCTGAATTGATTCCCGTTATCGCTGACCAACGAATCAGGATTTCCATAACTTGCAAATTGCTTCTTGAGCCAATCAATGATTCCTGATGACGTTACTGTTGGCGTCAGCAAAACTTCTGGTAACTGGAGTAGTAGTAGATCAAGACTACTGCAAACTTAACATAACTCGCCGCTATTTTGTATGGCCCAATGACAACGATCGCAACTTTCTCCCATGTTCGAGTAGGAGCACGAACGTGGCTCACTGGAACCTTGAAAGGTGTCTGTGATATTTCGCTGCGTTGACAACCTTCGCGATGCTTGATCAGACTCTAAGTCCTTATTTTGACTTGGCTACCAGTATGATTTATTTCCGCTTCATTCGAACTATTCCAGGGTGACCATCATGTGCTTTGTGGAGCAGTCGTTTCCGAAGCGTGTCTGGCATGACGATTCTTAATGAATCGCGCAGTAGGAAACCATCTTCGGCAGTCAAATCGTAGTGGTGGTAAGGCAGCAGGTCGACAGGCAACTTTTTCGTGAAGGCTAGCCATGTTATCCTAGCACCGTTGACAGCACTTGATCCAACTTCGTAGCTTTACCGACATCTTCCACACTGATCCTGTCGGAACTGATTCCGTTGACAAGAGAATCTTTAGGTAGTGATGTTTCAGTCGCTGAAACTGAAACTGAAACTAGGTTTCAGTCTCTCCATGTTTCAGTTTCAGTCACGGAAACTGAAACTGAAACTATTTTGGAAAACGGGCTGAAACTGAAACTAAAACTGAAACCATTTAGACTAGCCGACTGAAACTGAAACTGAAACTGAAACTACCCTAATTCTAGAACTGAAACTGAAACTGAAACTAGAAAAGTCTGAAACAGTTTCAGTCCCAGCGTAAAATCTGAAGTTTTTCCTTGTAGCTGGAGCTGAAACCGGTTTCAGTTCATGCTGGAACTGAAACTCCATTTCAGTCTCTGCGTGCAAGATCCTTTCAGTCACTGCGTACGGTTACGTTCTCTGTAAAATGCAATTGCAGATTCCCCATAATAGTTTTCCTTGCGAAAGAATTGAAGGAATGTGTTACGTTTTAGCTTCTCGTATTATTATAGAAGTATTACTTTTCAGATCATTTACTATGTGCATATTAGATAAAGCTAAACTAGGAAGTTATGTTAAAGCGTAGTTGCTTTATATAGTTTTTAAAGCACAAGTGGTTGATGTGGCCCCCATAAGCTAAGCATCGAATTGCAGCAATGAAGCTTTATAGCCTCAACAGCTTTACATTTTAGAGAGATCCTTTACTTAAGCGAATAGCCAGATGGTTTAGGTACTTAGTTAATGAGAAAACCAATACAGCAAGCAAAGCAACTATTAAAACTTAATTCAGAACGAATCTTAATTTTTTGTCTTCACAAAGAAAATGATTGGATTGAAAGTACAGTATACTAGATAAAACTGTTTTACTCAGAACAGACATAGAAGCTGAGATTTAAAATAACATTGCAGCTTCAGCAGTTTTAAATTCCAAATATTCGAAAACTGAAATTTACCTTTTTGGGCGATGACTTCAACTGAAAAAGCCGGACTAAAACTGAAACTAATTCTAAAACGTGGACACAGAACTGGACAAAACGAAACTGACACTGAAACTGTTTGGCTTCACCGACTGAAACTGAAACTATTTTGCGTAACCGACTGAAACTGAAACTGAAATTAATTTCGACCGGCGACTGAAACTGAAACTAAAACTGAAATTATTTTGGGATGACGACTGAAAGTGAAACTGAATGAAATTATTTTTGGTATCTGACTGAAACTGAAACTGAAATTAACTCAGGTTGTCGACTGAAACTGAAACTGAAACTAAAATGGGCTACTGAAACAACACTATCTTTAGGGTCTCTTCTGACGTAGATTGGATAGACAAGTGCGAAAAAGGTATGCCACGAGATTGTCAGAACCTTCTCTGTAGACAATCTTGTAGTTAAATACAGATAGGCAATCCAGCCATTTGCGAAACTTACTCGACCTCCCAGCATCAGTTGAAGTCTGCAGCATCGTTGTCAGCGGCTTGCGGTCCACGCTTAAAGTGAACGGCCTACCTAACAAAAACTTTTCTCAGTTCTCACAGGCCCAGATGCAAGCTAAGGCTTCGCGCGATGCAAGGAGTTTGATGCATAGTGATGGGCGCTCCACGGCCATTCTGTATTTGAGACAGGATGGCACCCAGGCCAACATCCGAGGCATCTGTAGTTACCAAAGTTGGAGCATTTAAAACAAACGTGTATATGCTTAACTTACTGGCCATCAGCTTTTTCAGGGCGTCAAAAGCTTCTTGGCATTTGCTGCACCTTTTTCTTTCCTAGTGAGACTCCGCAATGGCTCAGCAATTAGAGATGAGATCAGGGCCGAATTTTCAGGCCCGGCCCGGCCCGGCCCTGTTCAAATTTTAGGTCTGCCCGGCCCGGCCCGGCCCTGTGTCAAAAATTTCAGGCCCTGGCCCGGCCCGGCCCTGAGTGCCGTTTAGGTCTGCGCGGCCCGGCCCGGCCCTGAAAAGCCCTGATTTTTAAAAAATTCTTCGATGGCGTTTTGAGACGTGTACAATCATGTGTTCTGCCTTACTATCTTATTTTCGAGACCCAAAGTACATGTTTTCTCAGATCAATTATGCATAACGAATATTTCAGAATCCCACCCTACTAAGAAAATTAGTCAAGAGAATAATTAAATCGGAGGACTAAATTACCCCGAGGTCGAATTACAGAAGTGGTTTAATGTTGTAGTGAGTTTAAAATAGTTACATAGTAGGTTGAATTTTTGTTACTCAAAAGCAAACAAACAAACACAAACAGGCACTCATTATCATCTAAAATTTCGAAAACCGTACGCAAACTCAAACTATATTTGGCACATGCAGTCTCATTTGGTGCAAAGAAAGCAAGAAATTTGAAGTCAGGAAGGCAAAGACAATAATTAGGATGGGAAAGTGTACATGTGCAATAGATTAATGTGTAAAAACGTCAGGGTTTGGCAGGGCCGGACAGGGCCGGGCTTTTTCCGTTGGGAGCTGCGCGGCCCGGCCCGGCCCTTACTAATTTTTTCTCAGGCCCGGCCCGGCCCGGCCCTGACTGGACATCAGGTCTGCGCGGCCCGGCCCGGCCCGTCGGGCCGGGCTTTATCGGCCCTGATCTCATCTCTATCAGCAATCATTGCAAGATCAGGCAAAAGGCTCCTGATGGGATTTTACCAATCCTAGGAAGGCTAGACTTGTCGCTTTGTTGTTGGAACCGGTGCATCCAAGATCGGCTGGACATTTGTTGGATCAAGAAGGATGATTCCGAGGCAGATACTAGGTGCCCGAGAAAGGGTACCTCACTGACTTCAAACAGACACGTGTTTAATTGGAAGCGAGCATCGATTTGTTCAAGGCATTTAAGAACTTCTCTCAGATTCTTATCGTATTCGTCCTCAGTTTTGCCGAAGACAAGGATGTCATCAACATACTTGATGACTTCAAAGCAACCTTCTAGAGCCTTAGATATCTATCGTTGACAGACTGAAGCAGAGTCCTTGATACCGATTGGCAGTCTCTTGTAGTAAAATAATCTCTGATGCGTCATTATGGCTGTTAGTGGAAGGCTTTCGATGGACAGTCTATCTGAAAGAAAGCCTTGTTCAAGTCCTACCTTGAGAAGAACTTAGCGTCATGTAGCTCCAACAGCAATTTCGTTGTATTTGGCAATGGAAATTTATTCGGTGTGGCAAATCGGTTGAGCGGACTGAGATCGGTCGTCACCCAAGTCCCCCGTTTGGTTTTTCAACCGTGACCAACTGGTGAACCCAGTCCGTCTTTAGGATTGGCTCCCAAATTTAGCCATCAATCATTGTTCGAACTTGTTGTTGTTGTTGTTGTTGCTGTTGTTGTTGTTGTTGTTGTTGTTGTTGTTTTGACTGCTTCCAACTACCTGACGATCGTCAATCGGCTGGGGCATCTACTGGAGACGACCGTATCCATCAAGGTAGGCAATGACCTCCCTGGTTTCTCCCAGAGGACAGACAGAGATGCATTAGGGCCTAGGTGGACGGTGGCCTGGAGGCGTTGGCGGTTGCAGGTGAAGATAACGTAGTAAAGGGTATCCTCGGTACTAGTTCGAACTTCTGCTTCCGTTGTGTTCCGTCGAGACAGAGGAACTGGGAGCTGAATTGTGTGCTCATATCCTGGAAATGTCCTCAACGAAGAGAAATAGCAGCCTTGGAAAATCATCCAATAGCTTCGGATAATTTGTCTTCTTTTTTTCCTCCAGCTTGCGGACATTTTTTCACCGTCAATACAAAGTGACAATGAACAGATCGAAGTTTTGACCAAAAAAGTTGTCGTTTGAGTAGGAAGGACATCAACTTGTACTTCGGCTTCTTTGCCCTGGAAGCCTACATTAGTTCGAAAACATCGTTTGACCTTCAGTGGAGTGTGATTGTCTGCTAGCTGACAGTCATTCGAAAATGGTAGCTTGAAGTGACTGAAGCATTTCCAATGTAAGCTCCTGTGATACCTGTTGTTTGAAAGCCAGAATCCACCAACTTTTTTGCTTGGGTCGGATCGCTCCCGTGTCCAGTGAAATTTATTAGGCAGAAAAAGGAATCAGCAGGTGGCACTGCAATGGCAGCATAACTGGACTTACTTGACAGCAGTTGAAACAGATTTGTGTACTGGCTGTCGCAGAAGGGCAGCTCTATGAGTCTTCAGTAGTGCACTCCCTTTTGGCATATTTGTCGACGACCGACTAACGTTTTGGAAGTTACCCTGCTTTCCACAACCATTGTACGTCTTGTCACGAGTTGGGCACTTTTCCGCTGAGCTGTGGCGATGCCGTCGGCATCTTGCACATTTCCGCGTCGGATGAATCGGTTTTTTCGGTTTGCCTCCTGTTATTCATCCAACACTGGTATTTCCTATAATAGTTGAAGCAGAAGCTAAGGCATTTTCGCCTGTTTCCATTATGCAGATAAAGGCATCCAGCTAGACGTTTTCAGCTGCCAGTAGCCTTCGCTGCGTCTCTGAATTCCACATCCCAACTGAAGGGCTAAGTGGTAGCCCCTCTCTACCACCAAACTTGTAGTCGGCCATGCGAGTTTTGAGAGCTGTGCTATACGCTCTGTTGAACGTTGTTTCCGAGTCTGGAAATCAACGTGATTTGCAGCAGTGTTTACCCTTGTGTCGAAGAGAGCCTTCACTGGCTGAGAAAACTCTTCATAAGTCACCGTGGTAATCTGGCTGGAAACAGCATTTGCTGAAAACATCCTGTTCCTTCAGAGCTGAGTAAGTACGGAGATTCTTTTCTTATCCATTCTTATCACGGTCAGACAGCTTGAAACTAGCTGGTATGGCTTGAAAATATTCTTCAACCATGCTCTGACGTTGAGAGGAGGATTACCTGGCTGAGACAGGAACTTGTCCGGAGTGATCACCATAACTCCAGGAAGCCGTTCCATATCTTCATTCAGACAAATCAATCAGTAGAAGTTGAGTAGGAATTGGTTCTCGAGAAGGAGGAACCCTCGTCACCAGTTGAGTATCGAGCCAGACACTAGAAACTCTGCTATGTAACTTTATAAGGTAATGATTTTTTGAAGCATAAAATAGACGGAATAACATGATGAAAACAACAGTCTATATACTTGCCACGTTCACACTAATATGCAAATGAGCTAGGCTGACGAGATATGCAAATTAGGTAACAGCCTCAACTCAGACACAACAATAACGAACATATTTTAAACTCTAATAGTTAGAGTTAAACGCTTATCGTTTTATTTTGCATTGTATACTCTTTGCATAAAAACTAAGATATAGTTATATGCACTTTACAGAATGGGAGGCTGATCACCAGTCTTATTCCTGAAGCATACAGTTTTCTGTATGCTTCTGTAATGTGCATCAGAATTCAAATCTAAGCAACTCTAAATAGTATTAGTGGACATGCATTTGCTGGAAGTTGTTGTCTTATTGAAAGCAAGGCTCAACAGCTTAGAACAGGTGATGCTGCGAAACTCCTACGTTCGGTACTTCGCTTAGGAGAGGCTTCCTGGGTCAAACATTTCGATCTTCAAAGATTTAGCTCCAACATTTCAAATAGCGTGTATTGATACTTCCCAGTGTAGAGATTTAGTGTCTCAGAATAAATAACTGACCAAGTAAACGTGAAGATTGCAAGTCGAAAGTGTGTGTGTGTGTGTAGACCCGATTAGTCTTACTGCATTACCCTAACCAACCACAAAAATAAACGGGGGACTATTTGCAGTGCCGCGAGCTTATTTCGTAGATATTCCAAATACCAAACTCTAATAACATCAAAAAAATTTTAACAGGCACCATATAATTTTGTCATTAAAACAAAACTCTACAAAAATTTTCACAAACCTCTGCGCATATAACAAAAGGAATTTACCCCAAAGTTACTGAAACGTGAATATGACAATTAACCCACAGCAGAATTGGCCTAAGGAACATGCTCCTCGCTAACGCCGGACTTGAGACACTACTAGAGAACGCGCCCATAACCTGAATTTGGATTATTAGCTAACTCCGGCCTTTGCCCGTACAGAGAAGGACAATTTTGCATTGATCGCTAATGATACTAGAATTACCGTAGCATAATTACAAAATCCTGAAATAGTTGCAATAAACCCACAGTATACCCTGTCTTTTGAAATGCGCGAACCCCCTGCTGCCAAGGGCTCAAATGTTAGTAATAACAGAATTAGCCGTACCCACTGGTATATATTCAACGCGTTATAGATGACAACAGCAAAAGATAAAAATAAAGTTCATATAGCTCCGGGGGACATAATGCCGAAGTACACAATTGAAAGTAAAGTAAAGTCTACGGATATAGAAAATACTAATCCGTACAAAGGAAGAGTCAGGGCTCCGGGGGAAGGAAGAAATTTAACAATAGGCGCACAAAACTAGAGCTCCGGTGAAGCAAATAATGTGGAGAGAAAATTTGATGGCAAACTTTGGGCTTCTCCAGTTATTCTGTTCAACAAAAGACGCACCTACTGGCCCTCGGGAACCCCAAGAACTGCTACGGCCGGCACAAAATGGGGTATCCACTCATCAAAATAGGCATATTTAGGGTCGTACCGGGGAACGTCCCTTTAACCTTCCAAATGATGACGAAATAGTCCGGTGTCAAATTTAGAAACTGAAATAACTGTTGCTTCCATAGTATCCCGGGTCGGATGACGGGGAACCTTTGGGATTTTGAGTTGTTCCCAACAGTATTAACCAAATACTGTGCAGAAGTGCCAATCGAAGAAGGTGAAGGCGATGGACTCGGAGAAGGCGGAGGGTTCAGCTGCTGTACGTACACCTGCAGCAGCTGAGAGTAAGAAACCGGGGGAGGTCCCGCCGCAAAAGCCTACTGTCTGAGGGCGGCCATCTCCGGTAGGAGCCAGCACTACACCGTTGGTTCTCCCTGATGGCGGCCACAGGTGACTGGTGCTCCTGTTGCGGAGGGGCTCTCACCCTGGCTCGAAGGACGATTTTGAGCCACGAAAGCTGCCACACAAGTGTGCGAAGCCCAAGTCCGCTATGTAGTATGGGTTAACAGGGGCCCGTTGAGGTACGTAGGGTGGTACTTGCAAAGGATCTTGGGTCACCGGGTTTTCATAGGCCCGTTGCTCAACATGGTCATGTTGAAAGTTAGGGGCATACGTATGACATATTCCCCTCCGGACATTAAGAATTTTGGAGCTGGTAACAGAGATCGCGCAGCAGGTGGCAACGACGCTGTTCCAGAGCCGCCATTTGAACTCCCTCATACAAATGCTGGCCACTGGACTGCAGTTGAACAGAATAATATCGTGGATTAAAATGATTTAAAAACGTGTGATAACCCATTAATCTGTCAGAAGAAGCCAACGGTGAACTTTGGGTATTTGGGTATGAGGGACTGGCAAGGGTGGGGTGAAGGTGGCCGAGTACGAAAAGAGGTGGGGCTGACGGACTCCCTTTGCAAACTAGAGCGCGATGAACTACAATATCAGAACGGGCGATTTCCCGATTTGGAATAGCATTTCCATACTGGTCTCCAGGGAAGGCAATTCCATCTATATGCGCAAACCTGTGGAGCAGAGAATTTGCCCCGGCCTGATACGTATGCAAAGTCGAAGGGAGATTTCGCATCTGTTACGAGGGAGGTCCCTGGAGCGACTGAATGGAGGTCCGGGTGTCGCTTCTTCCACCAATTTCCCGCTCCTGGGGAACAGGAGTGACTTAAAGAGGTTGTTATCGCTCTACATTTTCAACCAAAATAACAAAATCTGGACTGTGATCAGAGGTGTACACATAATCGCCTTCTGAATCTGCACAAAAGGGGAGGTGGGCTTTGACCTGACGGGGCTGAGCCCAGACAACAACTGGTCGGCTTGACTGAGGTCCATACTGGTTTGAAATAGCAGGCACATTTAAACCCTGTTGGGGTGAGGTATGTCCACCACCGGGTAGCTCGGACTGGGGTCCAGACATCCCAGGTGGTCCCAGGCCCCAAGGTTGCCGAAACATCCCCCAGAATAAATCATAACCTGAAGAGATAAAATCATCAAAATTACGACGAAAACTGAGGCCTTCTGACACATCTCGAGCGCCAGATATAGATTTACGGCCCCCAAATTTACCATTCCATCCAAAATTGGGAGGGGAAATTGTGAAGCGACCTGATATAGGCTCGGAAATTGCCCCTCAAGGGTCCGGACCGTGGTTTTCCCCCGAGTTTGAACATTTTCCTGCTCCGACAGAGCCGTGCAGCGAATTGTGGGGGTTAGTAACCGCAGGGGACCCCCAAGTAATCTGTAAAGATCCCGTTAAATTTATATCTCCCTCCAGGATTTCCCCCGAAAGACAAGCCCGCCTAAGCAGATTGACTCCGTCTAGGCGTGGGAGGGGTTGCGGGTCGGACTTTTCCTCGAAGAATTGGGGGATCTGAATTTTGGGGTGGGGGTTTTGCATTTTGAGGGTGGGGGTTCCGAATATTGGAGATTTGGATTTGGAGGCTATTCCGAAAATAAGCGACACAGTTCATTATTAGGCCTAAGCGGCCGAGATGAATCGGTCATGCTAGGCTGAAAGAGCGGTCGCCAATTGTAGCGATTTAGTGTTTCAGAATAAATAAAATACCAAGTATACGTTAAGATTGCAAGTCGAGTGTGTGTGTTAGTCCGATAAGTCTCACTGCATTAAACTAAACAACTACAAAAATAAATGGCATACTATTCGCAGTGCCGCTATTTTAATTTCGTAGATATTCCAAATACAAAACTCAAATAACATCAAAGAAATTTTAACGGACACCAGATAATTTTAGGTCACTAAAACAAAACTCCACAAAAATGTTCACAAACCTATGACAAAAGAAATTACCCCAACGTTACTGGATATGGAAATTTCCATACGGAAATATGGAAATTAACTCACAGCAGAATTGGCGCAAAGCACATTCTCCTCGCTAACCTCGGACTTGAGACACTACTAGAGAACGCGACCAAAACTTGAATTTGAAATATTAGCTAACTCCGGCCTTGGACCGTACACAGCCGGACAATTTTGTATTGACTGTTCACGAAAATAGAATAACCATAGAATAATTTCAAAATGGAAATGTCAGAAATAGTTGAAATAAATTCACACTGGGCCTACACATTTCATTGAATCTCTGAATCATGTCGAGCAGAAATAAAGAGAGCCATTCAAAGTTACCATTCTTTGAAAATGGGCCACATTCAAAACTTGTTGCGCACATTTGTATATGTTTATGTTTACGGCTTTTATACATCCCCATTAACTTTCAAAATAGGATTTCGACCAGTTTTACATATTGTAGTTACCTAAAAATGCGTTCTAGTATGCTTCAAACGGTTTTTTCCTTAGAGCAAGATATCGTTGCCTGAAACGAAAAAGTTAAAATTCCGATTTTGGCTCCTTTCAACAGGCATTGAAGCTTTGAATGGCTATATCTTTTTATCCCCGTCAAAATTATCTACAATTTCAATAGATTGTGTTGGGCTCTGCCTAAGTGTATCAATAAGCACAATTTGAAAGAATTCTGAGAAGGTCAAATTTCTGACTCAAGTTGACCCTTGGGGGACTTGCATTACCGAGAACGAATTCCTGAATTTATTTCTCAACCAATCCTTTTTAAACTTGTCAAATGCTATCGGCTGAAATTTTGTCAAAGCACATCCCGCCAACCAAAGTAGATTCATTTACGATTTCTTCGAAATCAAGCAATGGGTCCAGATTTTACATATGTAATCCCGATACTGTAAGCGCCCCCTTGAGGTAACAAATACCATACTAAAACTTAATTATTTTGTAGCTTTAAATTGTTGTTTCAGGTGTGCAATGTGACCGAGGATGCAGCCTAATTTATGACAGAATAACGGATAATCTGATTTGTCTATGCGATGACTCAGGCAGAGAAAGTTCAAGTCATGTTCAATCAAATGAAGAAACCGATTCTGTAAACGAAATCCTCGATGAAAGCACAGACCTTAACAAAAAGGCAGGCGGCCGTCCAATTTTATATTATAAAAGAGGCGGTGCTCGTAGCTTCCTAGGAGATAAACGTGGAGGTGGACGGGGATTTCTGGATGAAAAGCGTGGAGGCGGACGAGGATTTATCGGCGATAAACGCGGTGGCGGACGAGGATTTTTAGATGACAAACGCGGAGGTGGAAGAGGATTCCTGGATGAGAAGCGGGGCGGCGGACGAGGATTTTTGGATGAGAAGCGTGGAGGCGGACGAGGATTTTTGGATGAGAAGCGTGGAGGCGGACGAGGATTTGTCGACGATAAACGCGGTGGTGGACGAGGATTTTTAGATGACAAACGCGGAGGTGGAAGAGGATTTCTAGATGAGAAGCGTGGAGGAGGACGAGGATTTCTAGATGAGAAGCGTGGAGGCGGACGAGGATTTATGGATGAGAAGCGTGGCGGCGGACGAGGATTTTTGGATGAGAAGCGTGGAGGCGGACGAGGATTTCTGGATGAGAAGCGTGGAGGAGGACGAGGATTTCTGGATGAGAAGCGTGGAGGAGGACGAGGATTTCTGGATGAGAAGCGTGGAGGAGGACGAGGATTTTTAGATGACAAACGCGGAGGTGGAAGAGGATTTCTAGATGAGAAACGTGGAGGCGGACGAGGATTTCTGGATGAGAAGCGTGAAGGCGGACGAGGATTTGTCGACGATAAACGCGGTGGTGGACGAGGATTTTTAGATGACAAACGCGGAGGTGGAAGAGGATTTCTAGATGAGAAGCGTGGAGGCGGACGAGGATTTCTGGATGAGAAGCGTGGAGGAGGGAGAAGATTCGTTGATGAGAAACGTGGAGGTGGAAGAGTGTCTGAAGGTCAACAGGGTAATCATAATAAGAAAACATCAAATGTTGAAGAATTTATTGCAAACTCGTAACTGAAACAATAAAAAACAGTAATGACGCTGACGCGTTAAAGGAAGGTAGTATGATCCCAAAATCCAAATGCTGGGTGTTTATTGCAAAAATACGGCTAACTTCATAGCAACCTGCATTTGGATATTTAAATGATCAAGGTCCGACTTGTAAAACTTCAATACCTATTCTGCCAGCACTTTCTGTTTGTCAAACAAGAGATTGAGATACGTAATTTACACAGATTTTACTGTGAATTGTTAATTGAGTAAACGTGTGTGTCTACATAAAAACTGGTGTACATAAGAATCAATTCAAATTTGTTAACTAAATTTAAACCAGAACAAACAATATTTTGTGCAAAACGTTCAGTTTCTGATGGAGGAAATTTTCTGTAAACAGTAAACCTGCTGCGCAGCAGATGTCATTAATTAGAGACTGTTTGCTGCAGCTTATGCAAACGTAAGTGCAAAACATTGTATAACACGTTTCATGCTACAGTTCTTAATAACAATAAACTTCTAATCAGAACTGGTTATGCTTTAAATCGTTCGGACTGCTAGCTGAAATCAAGTTGCTTTGTTTTTATTCTTGTGAAAATTCAATCTAACAGAAATTTCGAAACTCAAGTTCAAATTGTATTCATATGCGTAATTACGGTATTAACAAGCAATAGTTGTATGCAAAACTTGCCAAGGGTATTGCAAAATACGTCGTGACACAGCAGGAAAAACAAAAGTTCTTTTAAAGAAAGACCATACACAAATAATGTAATCTCTATCTTAAAGCATTGCACATACGTATTTATTATGATGTGTCTCTACAGGCACAGAACATGTAAATAACCATGGCTGAGCAAAATTAAAAGTCCTGCTGCGCTGAGGCGCAGCAGGTAAAATGACGGATCCAGCAGAAAGATTTTGGCTTCTGAAAGAAACATCATCACGGAGTTAAGTAACAGGTCAGATATGTAACTTCGGACTAAACTCAAACACAAACGTGCGTTCGACTTCGAACCCAATCAGAACATCCTTCTACCGAAGTAACATTTTACCATCAAAGTTACAGTACTGAGAGTCTCTTTGAGTGCCAGCCAAATCTGACAATAAACAATATATTAACATTTATTTTCATTCCATTTCCATTCATTAACCCGGTTAAAAAAACAGTCAGTATTTGTTTCAAGGTTTGGCCCTCGTTCTGCTCCACAACTATAGAATTTATCATCGTCAGCGTAACATAAACGAATGTCAGTTTGGCAAACAAACTCATTAACATACATGATGAATGACGGTCCACTCACATACAGAGCCTTGGGGGAACATCACTAATTGGTTCCCTATCAAAACGTCTAAAGTCAAAACGTCTAACGTTCATTACGTCTACCGACAGTAGTATAGAGCGAGCTTTTCGACCCTGACTCCGGGAGTCAATGACCTTTTGACCTTTCCCGGCCTACCCTGGGGTTGTGTATGTATCTCTAATTGAGTGTTGTTCTTAACCTGTACTTTCCACACGATTGACCTTTCGACCTTTCACAATTACGTCATCAATTCATGCAACTTCTATGTCTAATCCGCTTTCCTTACCGTCCCTCTGAGTTCTTCCCCCGGGGCTTAGGACCCGGCGTTGGCCCATTACCGGACTCCTACCTACCTACTTACGTATCTAACCAACCTAACCTAATCTATATACAACACCTAATCTACCTAACATACCTAACCGAATATCACCCAGTTCGGTGCATGCAGTATTTTTTGCATTTTTATGTTTTATCATTTTTATATTTATTCAAGCGCTTATTTACAAGTATATCTATATACAATATATACAATAGTCCTTAAGAGGACTGTTGGGATAAAGCAAGTACAACAATTCTATATATCCAAGGGAACCGCATTCACCCCATCTCCTAATACTTTTCGTTTGGGGTAAACGTAGGTTAGGGCATCTTTTGTTTGAAAGTACTGTATCATTTTATTGTCTGGATTCAAGAACCCTCGATTTTCTCCAGATTTTGTATTACCAGTTTCTGAAACTTCTTTAAAATCTTCGGGGGTGTACTCATTTAGGGCCTTACTGACTCCTTTATGGGAGACTTTATTCGTCTTTCCCCATGCAAGGTAAGTTTTACTACAAAGTGCTATAATCCCATCTCCGGTTCATTCCTCCTTGAACAAACCGGGTATTCGTTTTTGGCTAGGGTCCTGAACGAAGAAATCCTTGAGTGCCTTTTCCCACCTACTTTCATTTATTACTGGGACACAATCACTTAAGTTTTTGGAAGAGCAGGCGAAATATAGAGAGTCGGTGTCCATTTGACACAATGGGAAAGTTTCCGGCTACAAATTGGGTTTCAGACAGTCATAGTAAAATTGTAGCATACTAAGTTTGGCGTACTGGTAAACGAAGAATCCCACTAACTCTGGAAGTCGGTAAACAATTTTGGACTAGCCGATTGAACTTCATAGATTCCATTTCCCAGATCATCCAATCTCCTAAATCTCCACCCATTCACCTCCCTGCTTGCCCCTGACCTTTGGCAATATTTTACATCCTGGTGTTTTTCTAAGTTTGTAATTGTCCGACCATAGTAAGAATTTCCCAAAAGTTTAAACATTTCCCCCTTAAGTGCTAGATTGGGATCCGAGTCTGCTGCCGAACGATGGTAGGTTACCTCATCTCCCAGTTCTTTGAAACAAGCCTTCGGTTTGAACTCAATTGCCTGATATATCTTAGTACTTTTCAGTCCATGTTTTAGGTGCCATTTAATTAGGGGAGTAGCCAGAAGAATTTTCTTTCCAAAGTAACTTCCAATTAGACCTCTTCTAGGCTGGTTCATAAGATCATTCAAATTGCAAAAGGTTTTCATGTGATCTCCAATGTCTTCCTTTGTAATTTCCACATTTTTAAATATAGGAGTCATCTCAGCAAAATGGTCTTTCTTTTCTTCAGGAACCTCAATATCCACCTTAACTAGTCCAAAGAGTCTATTGGCTTCAATTTGGGTGACTAACTGTTCAAAAGTAAGGATAGACCTTTTCTTAGGGAGATTGAAGTGTTCTTCCATAAACTCTTGCATATCTGGGGAATCTTTTAGGTCTTTATCAAATTCCCATTCCCACTTTACAATCAAATCAAAACCCCCATCTTTAATTGCCTGAGACACCCGCTCTGTCCTTTCTCTTCTCTTTGTTCTATCTTCAGGATCCTGATTCCTATCCAATTCGCAGCCATGACCGTGGAAATAGCACCCATGAAACTGTAAAACTAGATTCTTTTCCGAGACCCACGCATCGACTTTAGCTTTTCCTAAATCCTTGCTTGATGCTTGATGCCCACCTCACAGCTTTTGGAATGTCACATGAAGTTGGAGTGTTTATGAAATAGTTTCTCACAATTTGAACATTTCCAGGTAAGAGTGAACTTATTTAAATTTTTAATGAAGGAGAAGTGGTTTTCATAAATGTTTAGAGCCATTTTTCTAGATCTCTTGCCTAAGGGTCTTCGAATAGGTTTGGCTGCAACTTCTGTAATTTCTTGATCCCGTTCGTGATTCCTAATTAGAAGTTCATTTAGATCTTCAGGTTCTTCCCCGGCTTCCTCAACTGTAGGCCCTAATTCGTAAACGGTAATTGCAATATCAAATTTTTCTTCAAGTTTATCTAAGTCCTCAAGGCAAACCCCATTAAACTCTTCCCCAGGTTGAACCCATTGACCAATTAGCTCGTTTGTTTTATTTTGCAACGAATGTAATTAGCCCCCAAAGCCAGTGCTAGACATCTAAATAAGCATTTATCATCTTGATAGGGTCTACCAGTATTTTCATCTTTCACAAGAGCATTGAGACCCCGGTTATCAGGAAGATATCTGGCTTCACCCAAAGGGTATGAAATCAATTTATTAATATAAAAGCAGACATTAGTAATTTGAAGGACTGTCCACTTTGTATTGGGGCGCTGCTGTCTAACCTACTCAAGGATATCCCCTCTATCCAATTCGTAGAAAATTTTTCCTAGATCTCCTTCATTCGAAACATGGATGGGTTGATCAAAATACCGGTTATTTCCGGATGGATAGTAGTACCTTAATTCCCCATCTTCAATATTCCTAAGAACAAACCCGAAAGATAGGTTAAATTTGAATTGCCACCTTTGAAGTTTGAATATAATTTTGACCAGGTCTTTCAATTTGGACGGGTCCTCTAGCCGAAAGTTATACCTATTCTGAACACCAGATGCAACAAAGTAGCGAGTCCTAATTCTGCTCCAATGTTAAACTCGGTGTATGCTCAGTGTATACTCGGTGTTAGCTCGGAGTTGGTTTGGAGTGACTCAGAATCAATAAAAGCACGATAGACAAAGTATATAAAAGCACCAAGCGAAATCAATAAAAGCACAGACAACAAGGACAAAGCGACATCAAGTCTATAAAGCGTATATTGAAACTCAAGCAGAACAAACATGTCTAGTTGTGAATATTACAAACCATACCAGTGTGGCACTTGTGGTCAGACGTTCACCAGGGCGTTCAACCTACAACGTCATGTTCAAAACCTTCACAGTGCCCAACCAGAGTATGATGAGTCCGAATCAGAGACAAGTACCGAATGTTCAGACAGTAGTGACTCGAGTTGTGGAGAGATCTATGAGCCAACTGACATTGGTAAGTTTTGGGATGAGCTTGTCAGGCAGTCTGGAGAGAGGTTCGAAGGTAGAATAACTAGGTTAGCAAATGAATACGTTGCAGACGGCCATGATGATGCTGAGGCTGAAATTGAGGCTTACAATGAAGTCCGACCTAGGATCCGAGCTGAACTAAATAGAAAAATCTACTTTCACATCCAACGTTGTAAGGGGTTCCTCGATGATCCAATAATTGATGAAATTCTGACCAAACAAATAGAGTATGAGGCAAAGTATTCTGATGAAGAAGCCCTCAGACGTGCCGTAGAAAAGTACTCCAATTTGAGCACAGTGGTACTACCTGAAAAGACGGTGGACCAATTTGCTGAACACGAAGAGGAAGAATAAGTGGAAAATTACTAGTTAGTGGGGAGTAGACTCAGTGTATGCCGGGTGTTAACTCGGAGCTAGTATGGAGTGACTCAGAGAACAAAGGTACGACTGTCGGTAAGTTAAGGCCCGGCATGGAAAGTTAAGACAAAATTCTGTAAAATATTAAAAAAGTATGCTCGGAGCAAGATTGGTGTAAAGAAGGAGTGACCCAGAACTTTGGTGGGTTGAATGAATAGGTAAGAAAACTGAAATCATATAATACCAATTTGTGCAAACGGTCAAACTATTGTTAAGCCAAGCAACTATTAGCTAATTCAAAAATCTATATAAGCGGGTGAAATGTTGCGAGATTGTCAGTTTGACTCCTGCTGTCGTCGCGAGTGGTCGGTTTCAAAAGCTCTCTCGAAAATGTATTGGTGGTGTTGGTTCAGTGTTCAAAGTAATGAGGTGGAAATTTGGGACTACAGTGCGCCAAGTTACTTTACCCCGGAAAAAGCTATCGAGGATGGAAGATCGGCTACTTTTAAATTTAAAGGAACTTTTGGATTACCATTTTTGGGAGTTTTAGAAGGACCCGATTTGGTAGACCTTCGGATGGTTGACCAGAAACAAATTCCACTTATCGACAGCCTTGCTCAAACCCTGGGAACCAAGCTTCGCCTCCATCTCTGCTCCCCTTATCCCAACAGTCCTCTTCAGGGCTAATTGTATATCTGATTGAAAATGTGTGCATAAAATATAGAATACACAAACATGAAACAGATAAACATATAATATAAACAATATAAAACACATAAAAATACATAGAAACACATAAACACATCGAATTAAAACTGGGTTTAGGTAGGTGGATAGGTCAAATAGCGTAGGCAGGTGGAGAAGTTAGGTAGCTAAGCAAATAATTTATTTAACAAGAATCGAATAAGAGGTTAGAAAGCCATAGGCGGTCAAAGATTACTCCTTATGAAAATTTTATGAAACCTGATTTGTTGATGCTGCACCAAAAATTATAAAAATCCTTATTTAGCTGAAACTAAGTGTGTTGGGTCTAGACTTGTAGAGCTCGAGGAGAGGAATCGAATGGTATCTGTTTCATTGAAATCGGATCAGGGATGGGAAAGTTATGGACCGTTGAAAATCACCTTATAAAATTTTTATGAAACCTGATTTGTTGATGCTGCACCAAGAGCATATAAACCCTTGAAGTTGACAATTATGTCAGAAGTTTAGTTAGTACAAATTCATCAAAAATCAAGTAAAATGGTCGGCAATTTAGTGGAGTTAAATAAAATGAACATGATTTGAACAAAAAATGAACAAACTATAGATCAAAACTAAGTCATAAATTATTAAAAAACTCAAAAACATTGCATGCGCCGGACTAGGTTAGGTACTGTATATATGTATTGTACATAGGCTAGGTAGGTAGGTTGGTAGATTAGATTAGGTAGGTGGGCCAGGTAGGTAGGTAGGTTACTGTAAATAGAAGGTATGTAAATAGATTAGGTTAGATATGTAGGTACGTAAGTAGTTTAGGTAGGTAGGAGTCCGGTAATGGGCCGACGCCGGGAATCCAAGCCCTGGGGGAAGAACACAGAGGGGTGGTGAGGAAGGGACAAGGGTGAAGAACACGAGGAAAAGAAGGCTCAAGTGTGTTGACGTCATAACCCGGTAAAGGGAAGGGAGGGAGTGGGAGTGAAAATTTGAGATTGGGATTGGGGGTCGAAAAGCGGACACTATACTACTGGCTTATCAGTCTTTCCTATGCCTGCTTCCCTTACATCTCCCCCGGGTTTCAATTAAGACGCGTCCCGCGGCTTACTCAACTCAACTCAACTCAACTCAACGCATCCAGCGCAGGGCATTTTGAGCCCAAGGGATCCGTGCTCCCCCGACACACGTTCCAGACCCCTTTGGATCCAACCAACCAGAAGCAACTACTGGGGGACCGGAGACAGGAGTCCAATCCGAGTCCTGAGGAAGCCTCGCTACATGTAGCGCTTCTACCAGGGCTGGTGGACCAAGAAGAAACCGAGGACAAGCCCAAACGGGAGGCGTCAGGCACCCTTGTACCCACGAAACCAGGACCTAGAAAAGAGAAGGGAAGAGGTAGGTTCAGCTTTTTCACTCACCATTGAAAGTAAAGAATTGGCCCAGCCGGGGATCGAACCACGGCCCTTCTGATCCGGAAACAGACATGCTACCGCTACACCACAGGGCCATCAGCTGAACTCCCATATCAGGCTTATCAATCTTTCCTATGCCTGCATCCCTTACAGTAATATTTCTAAGGGCCATGTAGCGATCAAGAGCAATTGCCAGTAACAGCGAGGGATAAGCGAATAAGCAAAAGATGAGACCGATTATGTGTATCCGACGAAAACAGCTCAAACGAGTTGTCATTATGGTAAGTATTCCTTGAAGATAACTAAGAAGACTGCTGACTGCATACGTTTCTACTGAGATACCGGACACAAAGTCTGCCATTGCTAATCCAAACGGCAAACCGTACTCGTCTGAATGCAGGGCTTTCGAAAAGATGATTGCCGCCATAGTTAAAAAGGGGCCAAGTAGTCCAACTATGCCTTCGACTGCCAGGGCAGAGAAACTAATTATTGCCACAGAATCTTCCTTAGTGATCACTTCATTATCATATAATGAAATATTTGCTGCTTTCACAATCATCTAGCAATCCAAAAGTTAATTTTAAAATTTTAAAAATATTCTGCTGTGAATAGGCGTTGTTATTGTTGATGATGATGCATATATATATATAAATATATATATATATATATATATTTAGTTATTTATTTATTTATTTATTTATTTATTTATATATGCCCTAGCTTGGGCAAGCATTTGCGCAAACCCCGGTCTGGGCAAAATTTCGTTGCCCAAACTTAGTTTGGGCAACCGGTTTGCCTAAATCCCGGTCTGTGCAAAATTAAGCTTTGTGCTAACATCAATGTTTTGTTAATTAAGAAGCATCCATTTCTCATAGCAATATTCAGTGTTCTTTCACTAATTTTACTGCTCTCTGTTTTCATTTTCCAGGTTTTCTGTTTGGAAAACAAATCTGAACAATTAGACGTTTTTGAAGAATTAGTGCTGAAACTGGGAGAATATATATGTAATGAAGTTAGTGAGATCTGAATCTCAATCCTCTTCAAAACTAGATCACACGGAAGGTCAGCGCGTCCACTTATCGAAGCAGACTTAAGCACCGGATCTCTGAAAGGTGGTGTTCCAAAATCAGAGATTCCCTGCGGCCAACCTTGGTAGGGGTCCTCTTTGTGAGTTCGTTTAGTGCACTGTATTCCAGCAGATCAGCAAGAGGGGTCAGCACTTGCTTTGACTTGATCGCTGGATTGATGATGAGTCTTCCAATTCCTGACCAGAACTTACCTTGAGTAGTCCTGATCCGATCCTTAGGCTGTGAGTTCCTTGTGAGGCTACCGCGCCTGGCTTTCAGAGACAATCGCGCCTCTCTATTCAACTCCGAGACTCTAAGTCTGACACACCAACTATTTATTAAGACTAGTACAGTTATGATAGGTACGTTCTTTAAGCAAGATTACAATTACGATACAACAAGCGTTACTACTAGGGGTCGTTACAAGCTGTGCAAAACAAATACAATTACAGATCAGTACAGTGTTCGATTTACTGTACCAGAGTTGCCAGTTACCGTCTTTGGTTGACTATTAATATTATCCTAATTTAAGATAATATTACCTAAGGTATATGTTTGGTTTAGGGACAAGGTTCGGTAGTACCTCTTCTTCTTCTCTTTCTCAAACTCGGTCTCTAATACCTAATTATTACACTGTCTCCAACACTCAGCTAACTAACTACCTATATGCTTTCTCGTGCGCCTATATGCTTGTGCTGTGCGACTCTTTATCCGTCCTTACAAAACGGAATATCAAACTACCAATCAACAGGAAACTACAAACAAACAGTTATTAGCTGAATTAAACCTGGGGTTGGTCTATGGGTGAGTCCCCGAATGTTGGACACTGCTTTCCCGAAGGTCCGCTCCAACACCTAGACAGTGTTACTGTACGGACGTGTCTTTTGAGGAAAAAGAGAAATTAGGGGGTTTCCTGGTGCTGCCTTACATATTAACGGATTTTAACGCAACTACAAAGTTCACAGAATCTGACGACTTCTTCTTCTTCACGGGCTGGGTAAGGCTGTTAAGCCAGAGACACGGGAGAAACGCCTCCCGACATGAAATTGATGACGAAAACGGTTGAATTCATGATGTAATTGAAAGAAGAAATAGGGTTTAGTTTTGGTTTACCAAGAATTAGGTTTTGGGTTTAGCGGTTTCCGGTTTAGCCTCCCCCTTTAATCAGGCGGTGCTACGCTCGCTGTCTCTGTCTTAATCCACTACTCAGCAATACAGGCCGTCTATGTACCTTCCAAGATTGACTGACTGACTGACTGACTGAATCGACTGGTCCGGACTTCTGCTGTCCACCACTGAGCAACTGTATACAACTATCTGAGAGACACACGACTAATGATCCACGGGCAGTTCAGATTTGGATAGAGCAGCGTAGCTTCGTCTCCGCGCCTGAATCAAATGGGTTAAAACCCATTAGTACAAGATTATGGTGCGGGAATCGAACGCAGCAACCATTACTCGTTCCTTTGCTTTCCAGGCCCAAAATGTGCATTTCGGGCCCCATTGCACTTGCGACTTGAAGATATGACTGAAAATCGTTGGTTATTGCCTCTTTGACAATATTACCCGTTTCTGGTAACTTCTTGTCACTAAATGGGCCTTCCTGGCCTCTGTTAGTTTGTATTTTCAGAGTTTGGTTAAACTTGCCGTAATTTCTTGATTGGACGAAATGATTCGTAAGGTTTCCACCTTTGGCCCGGCTGGGCCTGACTGAACTTGTAGCTAGACGAAACATTCTTAAGAAATGTACTAAAAATGCGCTGTTTGCAGCCTATACTCGGACTTCGCTTGCTTTTGTCCTTTCTTTGCACAGACCGGCCTTCTAGGGCCATTTTGGTATGAAATGAACTGACTCCGACTGAACTTTGTGTAATCTCCAGAGTAAACAAGAATACTGGTCAATATTAACGTTTTCGACCTGTGTCCAGCCTGATTTAGTTGCTTTGTCACGGGAAATGGGTTCATTTCCCGTGACCAATTAGTTAGGTCAAATATATGCAAAACTGGACATTTGTAGTGAATTTCTGATATTGGAAGATGGTCAATTGCTAAATACTTATAATAATTACCTTAATTGATGCCTACCTACTTTACTTATGCTAACTAACTAAAACCTACGTAATACTAAAGTTAACTTAAGACTACCTGGTGATTTAATGTGAGCTCCCTATTAATTATTTATTTGTAGGTTTGGGACTAACTAATTGACTTAAATTAAAACTAACTGGCTGACTTTGAGTGAGTTTTCGCATGTAATTAATTTTAGTCAGTTTAAACAAAAATACAAAAACTCACTCACTCACTGTCTCAGCAGCCATTCTACGCAGTCCCTACTTACCGACCTACCGAACTACTTCTACTTCTAAATCTACCTCCCACCTATCCTAGTGCCCTAACAGGGGACGTACCGAACCGCTATTCGATTTGGCGCTGGCAACCCCAGCAGCCAGCCGAGTGGAAGTCGCACGTACAACCACCCTTTCACACGAGCACATGTCAGTACTCGTGCAAAATCAGTATATAAATCAGCAAAACTTTGATGAACACGAATTTGAACAAAAGTTACATATTCTTGTAGAGCTTGAAAAACTGGACATTTTTTACGCTTACAGTACCAAAAAATACTCAGTAGTTAGTGATAAAAACTTAATTGAAACTAGTTAATACCTGCGCAGATTTCGTTCTGCGCAGGCTTAACACTCCAGTGCTAAAGTTAACTTACTTGTGTTAATTAGTTAATGAAGAATAATTGGGTTAAAAGTTATATCATTTTGTAGAGTTTGAAGAGCTGAACATTTTCCTTTTTGAAACAGCTCAAACCGTTCAGGTGTTAACGAGAAAATTACGGTTAAAGTTTACCTTCACATATGCGTAATTTGTGCATGTAATGTACTAGCTCAACTGCACACGTGCTGGGTTGCCAAGTTGCTTTCCTATATATACTGACTTGAACTTCTTCTAATCGTAACCCGTGTAGCTCACTGGATGAGTACTGGACTGCTAATCCAGAGGACCTGAGTTCGAATCTCAGCACGGGTCTATTTCTTTTCTTTTAGTTTGGCTCATCTTTTGGCCTTTGACATTGGAGATTAAACTGCCATAACGTAAGCGATTACCGTTGCAACCGTGAACACATGATAATTTTTAAGCAAGACCATTACTACACCTGTCCTGACTAGACCTAGCTATACTGATTAATCATTTCCCAGTTAGCGTAAATTCCGGTTAATTAATACAGCCAAACTGCGAACGTTTTCTTAACTAGAGCCAAAGAAACTACTAGTCGCTAATCGGATGTCTGACCCACGAAACTAGCTTCGCATTAATTTAAACATTTCTCAGTTACAATCCTGATTCGGTTATCTCTGGATTCCACGAGTGCGGCTCATCCGTCCCCTAATCGCAGGGCAACCTACACGGATGACCGGAAATCCAACAGGTTTGGCAGGCCTAATTCGGGGTCCCCGTGACCCTAGGCTGCAAAACCTACTTTAATCGCCGAATACACTAACATTTGTATGCAGATTCATACGATTTTCGCTCCAAAATTAGCATTTTCACCGCGGTTACACATCTAACCAATAAATATTACAGAATTTAACTTATCTATGTTTTGGGCCCAAATTGCTACTCAATTTGGCCCCATTTTTCCTGCCTAATATCTGAACATTTTACATTCATTCTGGCAGTCCCAATACCCTTATCAGACAAAGGGGGTTTACATGGTATGCCCTCATTCACGCTCGCAATTACACAATTTTGGTTCATAATTCACACTCTACAAAAAGAGGCTAGCCTTGGAACCTCACACTACATGAGGGGTTTACCCAAGGAGTCACTTATGTAAATTTGGGGGGTCTCATTCACACTATTATCATCACAATTAAGCCAATGACTACACAAACAATCACACATATAATGCAGATTTTAAGATTCCCCTATCTACACCTACCTATTGTTTGTATGCACATTTTGGTCCTAATCTGAAATGGATTTGGCCTTTATTTTGGGTTGAAAACTCATGGATTTGTAAATTTGACAAAAGTTGCGGACTTTGAAACTTTGGTAACTTTATTGGAAAGCTGGTGTGAACTATTTTCCGATATTTCCTTTGATTTCTATTTGAAATTATCTAAAATTAAGAAAATGAAGTGTTATCTTTATGAACGATAAATGTAAAATTGTCCTTCTGTGTAGGAACCTCGGTTCCTTAGCTAAGTCATGTCCGCCATTGAAATTCAATACAAAGGCAGTCTCACCGAATTTTTTCATACGGAGCGGCGGCTCTTTGACCTGTTCTTCAGGCTTCAGTGGGGATCCTTTTGTAAGTTCTTTGGCTGGGGGACTTAGTTCCCTCTTAAATTGGGTTTTGGGTGTTTCTCCTTCTCTTTTATTTTCGTGAAGGATTTTTATTGTTTTGTGTATTAAATAACTGCGAAAATATTTACTTCGTTTATACCGTAAATTTATGTTTTTCTCTATTTTGTTAATCGTAATTTTTGTTCAACAAACAGTAAACTCACGGTACTTATTAGATTGCCGGCGCCTGCTGTAGTTGTTTAGGGAATGAGCGAGTTAGGGACGAGATTGACATGCGCACACTCACGAACCTAGTAATTCTTCTTTGAGTTTAAATTTATTCGTTTACTGGCAAACAAACTATTCTTTACACTGGCTTGGCAATTATTACGAAAAAACAACAACAGACAAATTCCGCTAAGGACAGCTTTATTTTATTAAGTTAACTTTGGGGAAGCCGGCCATTCCCCCTAAACAGCTAGATAATTAATAGTTGAAACGATTCAGATTTTTTAGTTCCTGACACTTTTGGTTGCCGACCTACACAAGACAACAATTCACAATTACAGACAATATTGTTAGCTTCAGTAGCGCCTATTTTTGCGATTACGGCCGGCAATTCCTAATTGCCGGCTGTGGGGAGAATTAATCCCTAAGCTTAACTCAATTCTAATTCGAGGTCGTAACCAAGGGACCTCCAATCTCAACTCAGGGGCGGGTCCCCACTCAGAATCCCAGTTCATTAACAAAACCCAGACAAGATAAAAAAGGTAAAAACTGGGCATTAAGCCCCTACTAAAAATAAAAGGCCAATTAGGCCGTGGCTTGGTCGAACAATATTAATTTTAAATCAAGGCACGAAGGCCACAAAAAGTGAATTTCGGGCCAAAAGGCCTTCTAAAAATTCCTAAAAATGCGTTCCTAGAGTGCAGATTCTGGCCGAGCATAATACGCTCATGTGGCCCTCAATGTGCGGTGTCCGTCGTGCGTGCTCAGATCTTCTCCTCTGACCAGTGCGGGTCAGAGGAGGGCCTTAACTCGAGTCCTAACTGGGGAAAACACGTCTTTTATTCCCGGCCAAAGCGCTGGCACAACGGGAAGACGTGCTGATAATGGGGGGGAAACCCGACCGCTCTCGGCCGAGACTCAGACGAACACTGGTGAGAATTTGAAATCTTCCAGTGAGCTGACAGGAGTCTGACAGCTCACTGGTGTTTGCTTTTCTGTCGCTTTTCCTTTGATTTTGGGTGAAGCTTCCAGAAATTTCTGGAAGCTCCCTATATTAGACTGTGTGCCCGACGCGGGCTGGCGAGGCGGCTGGTCCGTTGGAGGGGAGATTAACGAGGAAAAGAAATTATGACCCTCCAACTGACCCCTTTTTGATGGATTTCCCTAGCTGAATTTTGGGAAACTTTGCAGACTTTTTGGTTAACACATAAAGGTAACCAAACGGGAGATTTCTGGCTTTAAAATTTAAGTTATAAGAATTAAAAAACGAAATTGTACAAAGTAAAGGCCTCTCGGGGCCGATTATGGAGAACTAACTATTAAGTGCCAATCTGGCCGTGCTATTTAGTAATATTTTATGTTTATTATTTTTAGGCGCTTCCTTGTCTCCAAGCCCCTTTCTTTCCTGTTGGGCGTGACCTTTCGGCCGTAGACAAGGGAAGCCGCCCGTTAATCCTAGTGACAATTGCTCTCCCTCACTGAAACTCCAGTGTTCCTTACAGACTGGTTAGGAGGGCAATTGTTACATAAAAATGTGCATTCAAAGAACTACAGATTTTTACAAGAATTAAAAACTACATATTATTCTTCTACGTAAGAAGCTACCTAAGACTGACTAATTCCGTTTTATTTCAATTATTTGGGAGGGAGCTAAGCCCCCTCCGAACGTATTACTACACTATAAGGTGTGTGTTAAGTCCTTCTCTGCGAGGCACGGTTACGCCCTGTTATAAAGGTCACTTAAGGCCAATATTACAAAATTAAAATGTAAGTAATCAAAACTTCTTTTACTTATAACTTTCGCAATATTGAGAGTTAAAAGACCGAGTTTGGCTTTTTGGAATCAGAAAAGAATTGCCTTTCAGAATAGGCCCAACTTGTATTTTTGCTGGAAATTGCACAAATTAACTAATTACCGCCTAACTGATGTAAATTATGCCTAACTAACACTTGGGAACACTAATTAACATCTCCTGATGCTACTAGTGGACAACTATCACCTTATTTTGACCCAATCTTCCAATACTCGCACTTATTGGCGGCGTAAAACGTTTTAAACTCGAAATCTACTGTTAATTTATCAGTTATCTCGCAATGTTTTTCTCTGTATTCGTTTTCTTTGACAATTTCAGACGGTTTTAATCGATTTTCGACGAACTGCTGGACAACGCGAGGCCTTATTCGTGGACTGGGAAGAGTAACGACTCCTCCATTACACAACAAAAAGCAATGATAGGGCCTATTACTGACCCGGGAAGGGTAGCGACCCCTCCATTATTAATTGGTGGCCTACCGAAACTTCATTAAGCTACATTCCACTGAAGTTCTATTCCATTTTGCGTCATTTGCGTGATAGTAGTGCTGCTTCTAACCTTATTCTACCTATCTACACTAGAACCTAGGTCCCTAATGAAGAGTTTCTGGGGGGGGGTTTACACTGACTGGCAACTCTGGTAATTACATGGCAATCATTTTCATACAGTGCTTGGACGTTTCATAGTTCACATGGAGATCTCATAGGCACAACACTCATAATCAGCGCATCAGACAATTCAATCAAGAATCACAATCTACGACAAGTTGAGCTTTTTCCGCTGTCATTTTGAGCTTTATTTAGCTTTTTCCATTACATATATTTAATTTCCAGATGCAACAAATCTGGAAATCTCAACAATGAAAAGCTATAGTTATATCGGTTCGAAATTTCGGAGCGTTTCCTGGATTTGTCAAAAAAATTTTATTGTCCAGGTAAGTTAGTTTTTTCAATTTTCAGCACTAATTTTCCAAAAATTTCTAGCTGTTCGAAATTTTTTCAAAATGAAACCAGTGAGTAAAATTTGAAAACATTTTTCAAAACTGTAAAATCACTAAAAGATTCAGAATATGGCTTTCTGAAGTCAATGCTTCATAATTAAATGAAATGTTGATGTTAGGCTAAAGCGTTGCACACACGCACAACGGGCAATCCGGTTGTTATTTATTATTGCTGTTGATTATTGTTGAAAATATATTTAAAATTTTTTCGGTTAAATTTATACATGTAAAAAATTGATTATTTTCGATAACTTAGGGCCTTTTCGCGCGCGAGTTAAAAGAGTAGAGTTTTAAATTTTAACTCGCTTAACCCTGCAGGAGTTTGTTAAAATGAACTGTTTAACTCTTTTAACCCAGTGCGCGAAAAGCATTGGGTTAATTTTAACTCTTTTAACTCGTTAACTCGCTGCGCGAAAAGACCCTAAGAAAGCTTTTGAAAATCTGCACGAAAAAAGTACTAACTAAAGTCATATCTCCATAGCCTATGTATAAGTCATGCCAACTAAAGTCACATTAATGTTGGGACAAAGCGTAGTTTTGCACATATACTGGGGTTTGGGCAAAATCGAGGTTTGGGCATGAGACATATCTTTATCACAAAGTTTGTATTCTAGCAGACTGAATACTGTGAGATTGCGATCTGACACGATGCTTCACACACGCGTAGCCTGCAGCTTTGCTGCCACTGCTCTGCCAGATCCAATCAGCGAAAACGTTTGATTGAACCCATAGAAAGCTACATACTACTGACAATAACATGGTTGTCCATCAGAAAACGTGAAATGTGAAAGTAAGCACCATCTCAAATTGTACACCAATGCAACCAAGAAGTACTTCTGATCTTCTCAACACTCAACACCGATTTTATACGCATCCAATGGTTCCATACCCTTATCATCCACTAGTTCGTTCTTTTTATCAATTATCTCCTTTATAATGGGATCACTACCGAAAGCAATGAGCTCAGCAAATTTATTTAACACCAGGCAGTTAATAGATCTTCTGATAGGTGGGCTAAGATCGTCAAAGGCTTCTCTATCTGTTTCTTTGTTTGAGTAACCATCTTCTTCGTCTTCCTTTGATATCCGAGTTAAGCGCAGCTTGTGTTTTTCCATGGCTTGTTCTTTCAGATCTTGCCAAAAACGTGACAATTTCTCTCTGCTAGCACTGCTGTCATTGGTGTCAGTGCTGTTCTCAGTTTCATAGTCTTCTCCGTCAGTTTCTGAAGTATTGTGAGCCCCCAGCTTGTGAGTGTATAAGCTTTGACGATGACGGTATGCTTTTGAGCACTCTGAACACTCATACATGGTGAAGGAGCATTTACGGTAAGATGAGTTCATTATAACAGCACCCCTTTTATTAATTTCTTTCCATCTACAAACGGTAAGCGTTACAACATACTGCGTCAGTACTTACCCATCCCTGACGTAAGTGACTTCAGCAAATCTTGTAAGTGGTTTACAAATACTTACGTAAATAAACCTTTTTGTTTGGTGCTTTTGAGCAAACCTCATTCAGTAAACTGTTGCACCGGGGTTCGCCACATAGACAGACCGTTTCACCGCGGCGCGTACTAACTAAGGTCGAATCCCGGTCCACAACGTATCCCAACAGCCCTCTTAAGGGCTACCAAATTTTAATCTATGCTTGAAGTTCCGCATAAAGCTTTTCATATTACAGATACACCAATGATTGCCACTGGGTAAACTTCTTCGTCATACGATTAAGTTAGTTAATACGTCGATGCTGACTTACTTTCACAAATCTTGTAAGTGAATACATTGCGACATTAAAATTTGGGTAGCACAGGCTGCGCTTAACTCGGATATCAAAGGAATACTTTGAAGATGGTTACTCAAACAAAGAAGCAGATAGAGAAGCCTTTGATGATTTTAGCCCACCTATCAGAAGATGTATTAACGGCCTGGTGTTAAATAAATTTGCTGAGTTCATTGCTTTCGGTAGTGATACCATTTAAATTAGATAATTGATAAAAAGAACGAACTAGTGGATGATAAGGGTATGGAACAATTAGATGTGTATAAAATCGCTGTTGAGAAGAACAGAAGTATAGATGGATACGTTCTCACCAATAGCGACGAGCCTGTGGAAGATGATGGCGAATTAGAAAATCTTTCATCATAGGTATTTGTCGTACTACCATTTGTGTAGAAGTTTAAATTGACTCTTCAGTAAGCGTAGACTTTCAAGACATGATTAATACTTACGTGCTTGGGTAAGCAAATACTTACGTGCTTGGGTAAGTACTTACACTAATTACATGTAAGTAAGGCTAACCTTACGGACATTGTGTCATTGAGGCATATTCTTTGTTGTTGCTTTGAAGACTGTATTTGAATGTAAACCTGTATCTGTAATGGTATCTATTAGCTTAGCAATGTTAAAGTACTGTTTGTCGTAAGTGTAGCGTTTTTAAAAATAAAAAACAATAATGACAGCGGTGTCAGAAAACCTTCCCGAGGTGCTGTCGTTAAAGCACGCAAAGTGCTGAACAAGTCTTACTCTGTCAGTTTTGAAACCTGATTCTCTGATATTTCAGCTCTAGCTTAGTTTTATATACCTTAGCAAAAAATAAGCTAAGGGTACAGAAACGCCATTGAGTTATTCATGCGGCGTAATAGGTGCCGAACTGCTCCATCACTAGGTTGGGATGATGAATAACTCAATGGCATTTCTGATGCACTTTTAATAATCAGTCTATTTTGGTTAAATAATCAGATATATTGGTGTTTAAAATATTTAAACAACGAATAGGTTAGAGAATAAGACGTTAATATGGAACTAGAAGCTGAACCGCTCCATCAGTAGGCTGGGGTGATCAATAACTTATGGCATTTCTGATGCGCTTTAAATGTTTAAGTCAAATTGGATATCAGTATTATGGTTGCCTTAAAATGTTTGATTCATGAATAACATTACGTCAAGAATAAAAAAACAGCTATGAAAAGTAATAATACGGCGGCGGGGCGGGCCGAAAAAGAAATCGTGATTGCATAGTTCGCTGCACGCTTGCGCAATCAGCGCAGCTAATTGCGCCTGCGGGCACGCTAGCTAGTATTACTGCGTCAGTAAAGTTCTAATTTCATGTCTGAAGACGCTACTGCTTCATATTTTAGCAATTGCGATAGGACTAAACAGCTGATAGTTCATAGGAATAAAGGTTAACGATTAACCTTTCAAGAGGGTAAGCTAGTTTCAAAGTAAGCTACGCAATTTTCAGATATACCAGATAATTTTAAACGAAGGGGAATGATGTGAAAACAGCTGATATTTACACACTTTCAAGCGGCGCGGCGGTCAACGACACAATTTCAATTTTAAAAATACAAGTGTGTTTTTGCATAATAATATGGAGCTGGCCTAATTACCAGAGAAGCAGATAATTACGCAAGGAGCGTCAGTGTCTTTGCAGTGTTGTTTTGCTAACATGTTTGTTTAAGAAAGAAAAGCAGCTGTTGGCGGGAACAATACGCTTGTCTGAGTCTTGTTTGTGTGTAAGGAGATCAACTTCAACTAAAAAGCATGCTTTCAGAGTATTTTTGACATTATCAGGCCCAAGTATACATTCCACCTCACCACAAAGTGTAACGTCTTTGTGCCAATATTCAAAATTACGTTTTTTCAGCTTGAGTGGGTTGGTTGAGTTAGGTGAGTTGACAAAAAACAAAGCGTGACTAATGCGTATAGAGATTTGCTCACATGCTAGTAGATGCTAAATGTAAGGATTTGATCGCACACTGCATGTCTGTTTAGCAGATCAACAAGCTCAAAACAGTGTCAGCGACGCGTCTAATGTTGGCGCAAGCAAGCGTCATTGCACCTGAAATGGTAAGGTACCACTCTATGCCACCTAGAGGATCAGATCACAAGAAGTTGCACTTTCCGCTCACCCAACTCACCCAACTCACCCAATCTGAAAAAGTGAAACTTATTGCACAAGACCCACAGCTTGCCAACTAGAGGATCAGACAGCAAGAAGTTACGCTTTTTGCTCACCCAACTCATCCTACTTACCCATGCTGAAAAAGTGAAACTTGAAACATCAATAACACAACTAATCTACAGATGGCAAGTGTAATGAAGTTGCTAGGATCCAGAGTCAGAAATCGCTCTGCACTCAGGACTAGTGTCAGAAATCGCTCTGCACTTGATTACACGGAAGGTCAGCACGTCCACTTATCGAAGCAGACTTAGGCACCGGATCTCCGAAAGGTGGTGTTCCAAAATCAGAGATTCCCTGCAGCCAACCTTTGTAGGGGTCTTCTTCGTGAGTTCGTTTGGTGCACTGGATTCCAGCAGATCAGCAAGAGGGGTCAGCACTTGCTTTGATTTGATCGCTGGATTGACGATGAGTCTTCTGCTTCCTGACCAGAACTTACCTTTGAGTGGTCCTGATCCGATCCTTTGGCTAACGCGCCTGACTTTCAGAGACAATCGCGCCTCTCTGTTAAACTCTGAGACTCTAGGTCTTGACACACCAATTATTTATTACAACTTGTACAGGTATGATAGGTACACTCTTGTAAGCACTATGACAATTTGACAACACAATATGTGCTAATAACAGGGGTCGTTACAAACTGTGCAAAACAGATACAAACACAATATGCGTTAATAACAGGGGTCGTTACAAACTGTGCAAAACAGATACAATTACAGATCAGTACAGTATACAATTTACTGTACCAGAGTTGCCAGTTACCGTCTTTTAGTTTATTATTAATATTATCCTAATTTAGGATAATATTACCAAGGTTATAGGTTTGGTTAGGGACAAGGTTCAGTGGTACTTCTTCTTCTTCCTTTTATCACACTCCGTCTCTATTACACTAACTATTACACTGTCTCCAACACTCTACTAAGCAAGTACCTATGTGCTTTCTCGTGCGCCTATATGCTTGTGCTGTGCGACTCTTTATCCGTCCTTACAAACGGATTACCAAACTACAAATCAGCAAACTACAAACAAACGATTATTAACTGAGATAAACCTGGGGTCGGTCTATGGGTGAGTCCCCGAATTGTTGGACACTGCTTTCCCGAAGGTCTGCTCCAACACCTAGACAGGGTTACTGTACGGAACTGGCTTTTTGAGGAAATAGCGAAAATGGGGATTTTCCGGGTTCTTCCTTACTTATTCCTAATTAATGAAATTTAACACAAGATACAAAGTTCAATGAATCTGATGGCTTCTTCTGTCTGCAGGCAGGCGGGCTCTGGCTGACCTCTAAGCTCAAGCCAGAGACGAAGGGAGCAAGGCTCCGAAACCGGTGATGATGAATAGGGTGAAACTGGCCATTTTAGACAGAAAGTTCTAGAGTTAATTTTACAACGTTTTCTGTGCGGTTTGGTTCCCAACTTGAAATCAGGTGCTCGCGAAGTCGTCTCTGTTCTTGACCTTAGCTGTGTTTTAATTCCACATTGTACCTACAGTGATAGGTTCCACAAATCGGCTACTGACAAAATTCACGTCCTGGGATCACTTCCGGATCCAACGATCTTAGACAAGCACTCAATGAATCTGACTACGGGTTCCTTGACTGGACTGAACGCTTCCACTGACTGCTCCAAACTGGATAGCTCAGGACTCCGAATCCTGATCAGCGACTGTCCGCGCACCTGAAT